>APFE030431644.1:0-36764 GCA_000404065.3 Pinus taeda | reverse complement strand
TATTGTGTTTATGCATTTAATATTAAAGATTAATTTATATATAATTTGGATTTTAACCATTAATTAATGCATATAACCCTTCCTATTTTATTTTATATATATTAATTTTATGGTATGTATTATAGATATTATTATTGTTCACATATAATCTTAATAATAATAGTATTTCCATAGCATAGGATTATTATATAGGACTTATTCAAATACATTAATTAATTAATTTCTATTTTTATTATTAATTATATATACTATTGTGTTTATGCATATAATATTAAATATTAATTTATATATAATATGGATTTTAACCCCTGTTCTATCTAATTAATTCATATAACCCTTCCCTTTTTATTTAACCCTTATATATATATTAATTTTATAGTATGTATTACAAATATTATTATTTTACACATATAATATTAATAATAATGCATTATTATTTCAATATATTAATAAATTAATTTCTAATTGAACATTTAACCGTTTCTTTAAAATTAATTATAAATTAATTATAAATTAGGGTAATAATAATAACAAATAGGGCTTTTAAGAAGATTAGGTTTAAAGTATTAGAGTTTACATTTTTAGATTTAATCAATTAATTAAATAAATATTAACATATACATAGGCACATATTTTTACGTATAATAGGGTAATAGTTGAAATTAAATAAATGAATTATTTTTACCAAGATTAACCTAGCTTTGAATATAATAATATTTTATTTTTAATTAACGAGAGGTCGTTTGGCTGGGGTTCCTGTTAGCTGTTGGAATGTTTTAGCCGTTGGAGTCTCTGCATGGACTATTTAAAACGCTGAGCTAGATCTGTATTTTCAACTTGTCGTGACGATGAACCACATTAGTTGGTTCGAAACGTGTTGGCAGAAATCTTTTTTATGTGATTTACGCTGAAGCTCTCCTTATAAATATTTCCACTTGTATGATAATACAGATAGCGGGGTTTTTAGCTAAGGCTTTCCCCAGAGTATTCTTCTGTGTTCATGTGTGATTGATTTTTTATTCTCTATTATATGTGTTCTATTTGATCTTGCTCAAAATCAATTAAGCTTCTGCAAGTTTTTTTGTAGAAGTAAATCAAGTATTTTGCTTTAGTATATTGCATTATCAGGTGATCTACAATGAAATTTCTACAAGAGCTAAAGCTCCAACTTTTATCATATACAATACAATACATAGGATCTTGTGGCATCCAAAACCATAATCCATTGACCCGAATTAGATTACTTGGTAAGAATTACATTACAATGAGTTGAAAAATCATTTACGAAAAATGTTGAAAATAGACCAAAAACAACCCAAGAATCTTTTCTCAAGGGTCAATCATGCAAATAAGATAACACACAACATCTAATTTCTTCCTTTATTGGACCAAAATATTAATAATTGTCACATTATGAGTAGCACATTGATGTTCATTCTCATGAACATTGGAGGTCATTAAGAACAAGGAACTTTTATTATATTGAATAGACTCATCATACCTTTAGAGAGTTGCCCTCATTTGCATAACATCCCTGTGGTATCTGATTTCTAAGCCCAAATCAAAGATAATTGAGGGTGATAGAGTCAAATTGGAGCCAATTTGACCAAAACTAAATCCAACATGCATGGGAGGTTCTCTATTTCGTAGAGCTAAAAGTACCACAAGCACATTATTCTTCTAGAAATTATTGTAACTTGAATTGAAGAAACCAACATATCCAATACCAACTTAACCAAAAAATACATATCCCAAACATTTAAAAATCAGGGCATATTGAGACAACATTTGATTGTTGATGTTATATAGAAAGTTGAAAGAGTGAATGCTACTAAAATTTAGAAGAAGAGAGAGACCCCACATAAGAACCTCCTACTGATCCAAGTCCAAAACCCAAAGGAAAATTCCAAATATGGATATCCAAATGAATTCTAGAAAACCAAGTGCTCTAGCAGTTATCCACTCAATGCATCTAAAAAATTTAGCTTATATATTAAAATCCTAGAGAGATAGCCCAAGATCAAAGAAAGTTCTTACAAGTTGGGATTGAGTCTGCTTAAGAGACCTCTTAAAGTTATTGTGAATTACATTCCAAGTCTGATCCATTGTCCCACCTTACCAATGAGAAACCGTAAAAAAAAGTTCAATAGATGGAACAAAGTTTTATTTCCACATGCAGATAAGATGGGGTTGCATCCTTTCAAATTCCCTCCCCATTCTTAAAGATCAATATGGTAGTTGTTGGAGCATGTGTTAGTTAATGGATATTTAACATGTCTTAGGATCACAAACCAATTTGAATTGGATCATTATATTGTTTTTCATTTATCTCGATGCTTTCAAACTGAGAAAAATTGGAGGAATCATCTTGTACAATCATTTTAACTATAGGTCCTAGTTTGAAAAAATAGGGTTTGAAACCTTTCAAAGCCATTTTAAGGCATCAAATGGCATTTTTTAAGGTCAAAACTTTATTAGTTTTAGTTGAGATGCTTTAATGTTGATCTACACTCAATGACCTTTCTAATGGTGCAAATATCACATCGATCAAAGCTCATATGCCAAAGTTGTGAATCCTGAAAGTTGACCTACCATGTTGACCACCATGATGCAAGGGGATGCCACATCAGCTCTTGTTACTCATGCATATGGGGTTACCCATGTGTGGAATTTTAAGAACATTTTAGAAGGACCAAACCATAACTCTAATTTAGGGTTGAGGAAGTCAAAAACATAAACCTAGATGACTATAGGGAAATGTTAAAGATTGGGCCACTAGGCAGAGAAGGGGTTCCATTTCACATCATTGTATTTGTTCCAAAGTTGAGTAGAGCATTTATGTGTGGGAAGTTGAGTAGATACTAGAGTAGAGGGGGATAAGATTTTATAGTAGCCTAATAGGCCATAGGTTTCAAGCAACTCTATAGAGGGTACGTCCCTTTTTGTATTTGCATATTCCATACTAGAGAAAAGAGAGCAGACTCACCTTCTAGTTGCGTTTTCTCCCATATAGGTTTCCTAGGGTAAATCTTGTGTTTATTTGTGGATGTTATGTGAGTATTTTTCTATTATCTACTTTTTGCATTTCCACTATTTCACACATTTAAGCACAAAACAATAATTAAAGATATGATATTTGAAGGAAATCGGCCTTTACAGTAAAGATTTCAATGTTTTATTTGATATACTATGATGATCTATTTCAATGGAATATCCATAGTAGTCTACAAATCATATAAATATCATCACAGTTGTAAGGATCCAAGAACTTACTTAAGAAAAATGTCACAGAACCCTAGCCACAACTGATAATTCTATTCATAATAACCCTCAAGATCCAATAGAACATATATTTGTGAGGTTGGAAGCACAGGTTGCCAACATCAATCATAATATGAACCACATCATGACATCTCTAGCAAGCAAGCTATGATTACTCAAAGAAGTTGAAGGTTCTAACTCAAAGATCAGATCAAAAGGGAAATTGAGAGATAATGAAAAGCAAGAAAATGAGTTGAGGAAATAACCCGAGAAAGAGTAATCGAGTTCTAGTGTTGTCAACCCTTCATAGCCCCTATTCAATATGGAAGCAAAAGTAAACATAGTTCCATACGAAGGTGATATTGATGCATTAAAATTGAATCATTGGTTGTAATAACTATAACTATACTTTATAGCTTACCATATCGATGAAGAAAAAAAATGTCACTCGCTACACTAAAGTTAGAGGGCCATGCTTTAACTTAGTGAGAAATCCATATGGAAAAACCTAGGTTAGAGGGTGATCCACTAGTAACAATTGATATTTGTAGCTTGGAAGGTACTCCAAACCCTAGGCTAGACGGTTTTGGAGCAATGGACACACAAAATGGTTTTGTGGGCTTAGAACCCAAGCTTGAGGTTTTGTACCCATTGGGGAAAAAACCATGAGGATATTTTCATATGTGACAATTTGATATGATAGAGGACACTTAGATGAGCAAGGAGCAATGAGAATCATCCAAATCGAAGGTCTCTATCATGAGATATTAATTTTTATGTATGCTAGTGGGTTTTTGTGCCACACAAGTCAGGTCAGCTTGAGGTTTAAGAGTGCCACAAGGGCAGTCAGATGACACCACATGTAGCCACATCTTAGCATATAAATATAAGGTATCTATGGAGACAAAAATAATCATCCAATATGCATCAAAACATAACTAATACATCTTTTTAGCAATCGCACATAGGAGAGGAAAAAGGCATGGGATCAAGGGACTGTTTTAGGTCTATTTTTGTCTCCATTTCAATTCTGAGTTATAACAGAGGAAGGCTGCATGACTTGAGGTAATTTTGAGTTTGTTTTATGGCATAATGGACAACTTGTATTTTGTAGGTATTAGGGTTCTGGTTCATTACAGGAGGCTAAAAGGTTGTTTGGGCAACTCATATGGTAGCCGCAGTCTCGTACCTAACTTGGGATAAGGGTCGAGCCCTATATCTCTATTTGGAAGGGTGTTGTAAAGCGTAAATAAGGGTGGTGAATCTCCTAAAAGGCAATGTTCAGGAGCATAAACAACATAGAGGTGGGCCACAACTATGGAGGAGGTTTTGGAGGGAAAATCAAGGAGTTGGAGCAGGGTGACATCATCCCTAACCAGGATCAAAACCTATAGCAGGACAAACCTAGAACATAGGTACATATTGGTGTATTTGAGGTTGTTTTGGTGCTAGTGTATGAGGTCCATACTGGACAATTTGTATTATACACTCATGGACTATTGGAGGGAAGCGTGAGAGTGGACCAAGTTGACCCTAAGTGCAGTGACCTAAGAAGGACTTTAGGCATGCTAGAAGAGGCAAAGTTGGAGCAACCTAAAAAAACTAATGATGATTGGCTTGCTTCAAGCCCTAAGGAATAAGTCTCTTGAAGGAATAAGGGATTGTTAGAAGTGGTGGAAGAAGAACTCAAAGGTCTTATCAACCAAGAGAAGTTTGTAGCCCTAGACTTGCCTTGTGGAGGACACCTACAACAGAATAGGGGCAGTCCTCCATGCCCTAAGTTTGTTGTTATAGAAGGACATTTGACAATGATAGTGGGAAGCCCTCTAGACCTAAGTGTGTCTTCATCGGGGAGCACAGGAAGGCACCAGTGGGAAGAAAGTCCCAAAAGAATTAAGGAGTAGCAGTGGGCAGTTGAGAGTTGTTCACAAATGAAGTTGTGAACAAATTGATAGGAGTCTCGATGTTTTGATGTGTTGAAGGACAAACGATCAACTAGAGAGAAAATTTGAGCCAATTTCAGTGGCCTAATGTCACTAGTTCATTGATAGAGGCAGAAAAGAATTGTTGCAGAGTAGGAGCCAAAGAACCAAGTAGATGTGTTTAAGACATGTGTATAGAAAAGGTTGAGGGGTGCCACATCAACAAGTAGATCAAGGATGTTTTGTCCTGGGTATATTGGTGGTCATCACGATAGACGCCAAGCCCTATTTATTGTTATCTTGTATTAGTGGATGTATGAGGGCCAATATCCCTGACACAGGAGCCCTATATTGTTGTATTATTAGTTTGTTAATATAATGAAGTTATCTTGTTGTATAAATCTGTAAAAAGTTATGTATATTTTGTGCACTAGTGCATTTACTATTGTATATTATTTAGCTACGCAAAGTAGCCTTGTTGTGATACTTATATTGGTAGCATCAATGATTGTAAGATTCTATCCTAGACTCAAGTATCATGGAAAAACAACAGTAATTGGATAGGAGGACTTCAAAGCCCTCATTAAGTCCCAGTTCTACCTGATCTTCTATGTAGAAAACCAATTGATCTAATGACACTACTTCAAGCAAAGGTAAGGGAAATGTGTACGAGTACAAAACTGGGTTAAAAAAGATGGCCATCATGATTAGTATCTCCCCCAAGAATCCATACATACTCCTTAAGTATCTATACGGTCTACATAAGCATATATGAATGAAATTGACTCTTTTCAAGCCAAGGATAGTGGACAAGGAATGTGTACAGGAAGGGAAACTAAACAGTTTCAAGCAGAAAGAGCACGAGGAATCTTCCAAGGAAGGGATGCAGAAGTGGAAAGGGGGGAGGATAAAAATATGGTAGAGATTGCACATCAGTGCAAGTATCCCAACAGCCATTATAAACATTGCAATATTGATGGTTACATTGAATAAAAGTGCTAGGAATTACATCTAGAGTTGAACCTAAAAAACCACATGAAGGATGAAAAGAAAAGGAATCTTCTAGCTGCATATTCAATCATTCATTTTGAAAGTAGCTTTGATGTGGATGAGAAGGTTATGTGCACATCATTGTAGAAGGTGTAGAAAATTTTGTAGATTCGCAAACTCATGCAATTTACTAAAGCATAGGGCAAGAATCTACTTCTACTTTCAACTAGTGGAAGCCAATAGATCGATGAAAACAATATGAAAAAGAAGAAGACAAATCAATGGCTCATAACACAATAAGTTTTCCTGGGGAAAGCCACAACTCCAAAACCCCGCCTATTTGTATTGCATTAAATCAGAAATATGAGGGAAGTTACAAAGCTTGTTCTCACTAGAACAATTTCGCACAAGTATTCTCAACTCTCTACCTCACAAGCTAGCTCTTAGCCAACACTTAGCCAATTTCCACTGCCTGATAAGCCCTTAATATCTTCCACAATTCCTAGGATAAATAACCCATATTTAAAGGGAATTCATGCTTCCAAAATAGTGCAATCCTGAATTTGTTCCTTTTTCTTGATTGCATGCATGATGTTTACAACTTAGTAAATCATACAATTGATACTACATTATCCTTGCACTCTAGTCTCAACTGAGTCTTTCTCAGAACTGACATGCATGATTTTCTCATGAGGGAAGCCTTCAATTAACTGGAGTAACACTTGTGGATGCACCAATGCACCAACTAACTGTTAGTCGTCTATTAATTCCACAAACAGTTATAACTAATTTAACTGACCATAACTCAATGAACTGAGTTAATCTAATTACAAGTCAATTTAAACTCATATTAGACCCCTAAAATTTAGGGAGAACATATACATGACTACTGAAAGACTTCCAACTCGAAATTCGTAGGCTACTTAAGTTAATTAAACTTAATTAAATATTTACAAGTTGTTATGAAAATAGAATTCAATTTTAATTCTCAATTTAATTCAAGGACATATTAAACTAGAATTTCTTGTTGCCATTTCTCAACACTCCCTCTCAACAAGAAAGGGATTATCTGCTACCCCGAGCTTGTCTCTGTGAAAATCGAATTTACATATTGAAAATGTCTTTGTCAAAATGTCAACATCTTGCTCCTCCGTGGGAATGTACTCTAACAACATAATCTGCCTCAATACACAATCTATGAGAATATGATATCAGATGTCAATATGCTTGGACCGATCATGAAAAAATGGATTTTCAGAGAGTTTGATACAACTCTTATTATCGCAGTAAATCATAGTTAGATCCATCTACTGACCAAAAAAACCAATCAAGATCTTCCTCATCTAGATGGCCTCACATGATGCCTAACTCATAGCCATGTACTCTGCCTTTGCCGAACTAAGTACAATTGATCTCTATTTCCTGCTGTACCAAGAAACTATTGCTGACCCAATACTGAAAATCCCTCTTGATGTGCTTTTCTAGTTGGATGGACTCCTTACCCAATCTGCATCGGTGAAGTGTTGAAGCTTCACTGCCTTTGCTCGTCTGTAGCATAATCCATACTAAGAAGTGCCCCTGAGGTATCTGAACACATGCTTTGTCGCCTTTCAATACAGTTTGGTAGGCCTAACCATCACTTGACTAAGCTTGTTAACTGCATAGCACATATTCGGTCATGTGTTCACCATGTACATGAGTGAACCGATAAGTTGCTTGTAAACAGTAGCTTCCACTACTTCCCGCGAAGTATCATCCTCCTTCCTCCAGTTACTAGCTAGAAGTGTCTCCATAGGCTTGCATCTCTCCATGTGCAACCTCCTAAGTATCTCGTTGGCATACTTTTCTCGAGACACAAAAATCTCGCCATCACCCTGCCATACTTACATTCCCAGAAAGTAATGCATGAGCCCCAAGTCCTTCATCTCAAACTCTCTTGAAAGGTCCTCCTTGCAATATTTGATCAACTGATCATCACCTGTTAGTATGAGATCATCAACATAAAGTACAATGATCAACAGTTTACCTTCCACCACTATGTGGTACAGGTTTTCATCTGCTTCACTCTCTATGAAGCCCAACCTGGTGAAGTAGCTATCTATCCTAGTGTACCAAGCACGAGGTGCTTGCTTCATCCCATACAGCACTCTCTTGAATCGACACACATGTGATTCACTGTCGAAGGTTTCAAAACCTTCGGGTTGCTCTATGTACACCTCTTCCTCAATCGTACCATTAATGAAGGTTGTCTTTACATCCATCTGATGTATCTTCCACCCCATTTGTGCTGATAGTGGCAATATAGATTTGGTCTACCAGTACCTTGCAACACGATCAAAGGTCTCATCATAGTCAATCCTCTCTACTTGTGAAAATCCACGGGCCACAAATCTAGCCTTATCCTTCTCCACACTACCATCTACAACTTTCTTTACCTTGTAAAGCCATTGGGAGCTCACCATGAACTTATCCTCCAGTCTTAGGACCACATCCTAAACATTGTTATGAACAATAGAGTCATACTCCTCCACCAAGCCATCAACCCAAACCAATTGCTGCATTTCTTCCTCAAAGGAAGATGGCTCTATCACAACACATTCGTTCATAAGAGCCATGTATCCAGTGTACCTGTCAGGTGACCTCCTCTATCTTCATTGTGATGTGGGTTCTCCCACATTCTCTTTCGCATCTGACAACAATATTTCCACCTATCTAGTGCACTTTCTCCCATCTCTGGAAGATGCTACCTTAGTAGATGTCTCCACTCCCGGATCCTCTACATGTGGCTACTCCTCATCAATCAGAGGCTCCTCAACCTTAGGAGCTAAAAGCTCCTCAATCACATGTAGCTGAAGTTCTCTCTCAAGGGAAACTCACATGGCTTTCTCCTCATCGAATCTGACATCCCTGCGAACCACTGTCATCTTGTTGGTCGACAAGTACACCCGATAGTTGTGAGGTGTATCAATGTACCCCATAAATATCCCCAACTCTGTTGTCCGCTCAAGCTTTTTCCATGCATCTTTGGTCACATGGCAATATACCGATGACCCAAAAATCCTGAAGTGACCAACATCTGGTCTCTTACCAGAACAAGCCTTCTTTGGTGTCTTCATCTCAAGTATCCAATGTGGGCTATGGTTATGAACATAAACCGTTGTGTTGCATGCCTCAACCCACAAGTGTAGTGGTAGGCTTTGATCATGCAACATCGCCCTTGCTACCCCTAATATTCTTCTATTCTTCCTCTTAGCCACCCCAATCTACTAAGGGTTATGGGGTGTCATCAACTCTCGTTTAATACCCTCGGATGTACAAAATTTCTTAAACTCTTTTTAGTCATACTCACCACCATTATCACTCTATATAGTTTTAACCTTCTTTCCTGACTCTTTCTCCACCAATGCTTTAAACTCACAAAATTTTTGAAAGTTTGATCCTTTTTCTACATGAAAAATATCCTGCATTTTCGAGAAAATCCATCAACAAATATGGCATAATAACTATGTTTGGCCATGGAAGCTGTCGAGAATGGTCCACACACATTTGAATGGACTCGCTCTAGAATTTCCTTTGCTCAACTGTGTCTATCATGAAAGGAAGGCTTAGCGTATTTTCCTGAAGTACACACCTTGCATGTATCAACTTGCTCAAACATACCTTTGGGAAGACCAATAGAGGTTTCCTGCAATATTTTCAAAGCCCCATGATGCAAGTGGCTCAATAGTTTGTGCCACAACTCGCCAACGTCTTGAATCTACACCTTATCTGCTTTTGTGCTTAAAGAAGCACACTCCTCTGCCTCTAGCTTATAGATATTCTTCACCCAAACCCCTATCTTCTTTACTTGACCCGTGGCTATGTGTCGAAGGAACGACTTTCATTTTGAGAAGATCACATCATAGCCTCTATCCTCAAGCATCGTAATGGATACCAAGTTCTTCTTCAACCTGGGAACATACGTAACATTCTTCAAGGTGAATGGAGCCCCATGCTCCCTCTGAAAAATAATCGTGCCCAATCTAGTAACACTATGCTTCCCATTGTTGGCCATCTCAATATGCATTTGGAGATCTTTCTCCTCCAGGTCACTGAATAACTCCTTGTCACGAGTCATGTGGAATAAAGCTCCACTATCTAAGTACCATACACTTCCCAGCATTGATGATACCATGCATGTAATGAGGGAAAATTCCAATTCGAATTGAGAAGCAAAAGCCTCACCTGCCTCTCTTCCTAAGGACTTCTTCTTGGGCTTATTGAGTGGACAATTTTAGCAAATTGGCCCAGTTCATGACAATGAAAGCACTTACTTTCGTCTTGTCTTTCTCCTTACCTCCATGATAAGAATCCGATTTGGAATGGGAATCTTTCCCTTTCCCCTTATTCACCTTAATTAGTAAGGCATGATTTTCTTCATCATTAGTCTTTGATGAAGAGCCATCTCTGATGTTCCTATTGATCTCCTCCTACATCAAATCCAACCACAATCATTCCCAATCCGGTAGCTTCTCCCGACCATTGGTAGAGTCCTGATAACTATGCCAACTCTTTGGGAGTCCTAGAAGAGAAAGACTCACCATATCATCCTTGGAAACCATGATTCCAACACCTCCAAGTTCATCACGACACTGAGTGAACTTGGTCAAGTATTTTTGAATCGTCTCACCTTTCTCCATTTTGATTTTTCGAAGTTTGTCCTTCAGTGCCAATTTCCTTTGGTCACTGCTATTATGATACAAGTCTGTCAATGTTTTCCACATAGCATACGGAGTTTCCTTGCCATGGAGACTCAAGACAATGTGGTCTCGAACTCCCTCAAGGATTATCCGCCTTGCCTTCGCCACACACTTCTTCCATTCGGCCAAATTTTGTGCATCCGATGTTATTGGATTAGGAATTTCTTGATCAATGAATTCCTTCAAGCCATTATCCTCTAGCACAACCTCCTTTCTGTCCCTCCAGGCTATAAAATTTGATATGCCTTCAAAGGCATACTCGAGTTGTAAACCGTAGAATGCCATCAACCGATCTTGAAGTATGTATTGCAAATTTGAATTTCACCTTAACCCAAAACTTAAAATTTCAAAATCTCCTCTAATATATTGTCTTCAGCTCTGTTACCATGTAGAAAATCCTATAGATTCGCAAGCTCATGCAATTTACTAAATCACAGGACAAGAATCTACTTCTACTTTCAACCAGCGAAAGCCAATAAATCGATGAAAACAAAATGAACAAGAAGAAGACAAATCAATGGCTCATAACACAATAAGTTTTCCCAGGGAAAGCCACAACTACAAAACCCTACCTCTCTATATTGCATTAAATCATAAATATGAAAGAAGATACAAAGCTTGTTCTCACTAGAACAATTTCGCACAAGTATGCTCAACTCTACCTCACAAGCCAACACTTCACCAGTTTCCACTGCCTGCGAAGCCCCTAATCTTTTGCACAATTTCTAGGATGAATAGATTGTATTTAAAAGGAATTCATGCTTCCAAAATAGTGCAATCCTAAATTAGGTCCTTTTCCTGATTGCATGCATGATATTTACAACTCAATCAAGCATACAATTGATAGTACATTATCCCTGCACTCTCGTCTCAATTGGGTCTTTCTCAGAACTGACATGCATGATTTTCTCATGAGGAAATCTTCAATTAACTGGAGTAACACTTCTGGATGCACCAGTGCACCAACTTATTGTTATTCCTCTATTAGTTCCACAAACAATTAGAACTAATTTAACTGACTATAACTCAGTAAACTAAGTTAATCTAATCATAACTCAATTTAAACTCATACTGGACCCCTAAAATTTAGGGAGAACATATACATGACTACAGAAATACTTCCAACTCGAAATTATTAAGCTAATTAAGTTAATTAAACTTAATTAACTATTTACAAGTTGCTATGAGAATAGAATTCAATTTTAATTCTCAGTTCAGTTTAATTCAAGGACAAATTAAACTGAAAATTTATTGTTGTCATTTCTCAACAGAAGGAGGTGAACCTAATTAGTCTTCATCACCAAGAAGAGAAGGAGATGACCACACTTTTCCACATCAAGATCTAGGTCAACAAGACCAAGATATATGTTCTTTCAACTCTGGTTCATAAGCTATTATTATTATGGTGGAACCAAGTTAGCAAGCTTGGATTGGAGGTTTGTAATCATCGTAGCCCATATTCCTTGTGTTATGCGGGATTTACAATTGCATCTCCCCTAGGTTTGGTGGCTAACATAGAACAATAGAGAGACAAGGAACCCAATGCTTTCCTTAAAGTAAATAGATGATGGAATGAAGCTTACCTATAATTTGTCGCATTCTTCGCTCCTTCTTTAGCTTGAATGCTCTAATTCCAGAGCTAATTTCCAAAATTAGAACCCACACAGTCAGATAACACATGCCAAGAAAATACGATATCTATGCAGTATCATCTAAATACTCTATTCAATAGATAAACATGGTATTTAAATACATGAAATAATGACATCACATATAGGAAAACAAATAATTCTTTGCACTAATATAAATGGAAGGAGTTACAACCATAAACAGTTATTTATCTTGTAGAAGAGCTCCTCCAGGTTGACTTGTCCTTTCCTTGTCACAATGTGCACCTCCAATCACCCTAAATTCATGAAATGAAACCTCTCACAATAGCATCATAAGGGTACAATCACTCTCCAAAATCCAACCTCTTGCATATGGAAGGTTGTAAATATATAGAGGAGTGGGGTAAGTTGGGAGTTCTTATCCAATTACCAATCTAAGGTTTTAGATCCACCTTTGATGGGAGGATGGGATCAAAGGATAAGGTATGGAAACTCCAAATTAGGGTAGGATAAGGTTCAAATGTTTTATCTGAGGTAAATGGTTGTAACAAATTATGGAAGATTCTGGAAGAGGAAGCTTCTAGAATTTCTCTTTTTCTTGAATTTCTAGAACCAACATAGGTGCAAAGGGGAGCAACTTGTAGGTGATCAAATCAGGCCACAGTGGAGCAACCTATAGGTGAACCCTATCCAACAAGATGCCAGGAAGCGCTGGTCCTGAAATTGGCTCATATGATGTATTTTCAGGCAGAAACTCTGGGGAATGAAAGAGGCATGCTTAGGGATTTGTGAAAAATGATGACAAGGGAGAATAGGATGTTGATTGATCCCATTAGGAGGCCTATTGATCTGATGTGAAAAAATTACCTATAACATATTTCCCCCTAAAGCGCAAACTCAAAAATGACGATTGATGACAAAAGTGATTTACCTTGCGACAAGTCGAGATCAAGAACAACTAGCGATTGTCATCTATTAGAATACATTTTGATCATGACATATTTTTTGTTGAGGGAGGCATACCCATACTCAACACATAAGCTAACATAACATGTACAATGATCAAAAGACGCATCCACAAATGACAACTAGTGGACCCATGATTGGATGATTGTATGTATGATCATGGCCATCATAAATTATGATATCTGTATAACTCCTAAAATTGCAGCTTGGATGGATGAAACTAGATCTGGGGTCTTCTATCTCATTCACATGACCAACCAACTTACGAGTCTGACCATGTGAATCAATGAATTGAGGTCGAACATGGTAGATGCCATTTGATTACCGACCGATGATGTAAGTCATTAACAAATGCGAGTGAAACCATCGACGATGTTAATTTTTATTACTTGTGTGTTCAGAAACTATTTGATGAAGTGTGCCAAAGAAAATTTTAAATTTTAAACACATTTTAGTAAAGGCACATTACACTTCATCAATTACTAATTGCAAAATATTATTGTCTACCTTTTATATGTAGCACTATAATTTCAAGTAATTATTGCATATGGAGTTACGGTAAATTTTTCAAGGAAGTTCCATAGTATTAAGAAAAACATGGGGGAGTATTTATTGGATAGTCCGATGTTTGCAATGCAAATTAATAATTTTGATGTTGTATTAGAGGTTGAATGGTTACAATCACTACGAATAATGGCACTTAATTTTCAAGATCATTTTTTCATAATGTAAGGAATTTGAGCTTAGAAATATCCAAGGGAAACCCTCTAAAGTGATAAGCTCTAATAACTTGACAATATAGCTGAAAAGGGACACCATGGTTAAATGGATCTTCGAAAAGTTATCAGAAATCATTCCAAGGTATTTGGAGAGATGCATAAGGGCCTTCCACCTATTTGAGACCATGATCATGTTATTTATTTACAAACAAGAAGTGTACTACTTAACATTATGCCTTATAGGTATCCATATGCACAAAAGAGCAAGATTGAGTGTATGGTTCATGAAATGTTAGAGACTAGTATCATTCAACCTAGCCATAGTGCTTTCTCTTCACTGGTAGTGATGGTTATAAAAAAGATGTTTTATGGCATATGTGTGATAAGTTTCCTATTCCTATCATTGATGAATTGGATGGATCATTTTTCTTTAGTAACTTGAATCTCCTTTCTAGATATCATCAAATCAAAATGAGGCCAGAAGACATTCCCAAAACAAATTTTAGAACACATGAACGTCGTTATGAGTTTTTGGTTATGCCATTTGAACTTAGTAATTCACCTTCAACATTTCAAGGCTTGATGAATTATATTTTTAAACCCTTCCTTGGAAAACTTGTGTTAGCATTTTTTGATGACATGATAATCTACAAAAAATCATGGGAAGAGCATGTTGATAGTGTTTTAACACTATTAGAAGAGTAATAACTATATGCAAATCCTTCCAAGTGTTCCTTTCTAGTTCAAGAATTCGAATATTTGGGTCATATTTTATCCCATGATGGATTCAAAGTGGACCCTAACAAAATCAAAGCTATGAGGGCATGGCCAATCCTTGGGACATTGAAGAAACCGAAAGGTGTTGGCATTATGGATAATACATTTTCCTTGGTGGAAACCTACTTGATAAATATATTATTAGTGTCAAATTGATGACTATAAAATTATTGTAGATAACAAGAATGTTGGTGCGAGTATTTTAGAAATGAGGAAGTATGTTGGCAGCCTTGGTACAAGTTTCAATTGAGAAAATATGAGAATTGTGAAGTTTGAAAAGTATACGTGGCCCCTGTGAAGAAGAGTCGCGTACATACACAGGTCTTGTGAACAAAAGTTGTGTACATAATTTGAACCATAGAAAACTGGATACTAGGGGTCATTACCATGGTAATTTCCCATAACAACTATGGCGACAACATTTATTGGATCCCATCAATGAATACTAACTACATTACCAAAGGATTTTCCTAAGGTATTGACTAAGGAAAAATCTATATAAGAAGATCGAGATCAAGGTGTTATGTGCGCAAGTAATGTGTAATGGCCATCTCAAATTATAAGCAACATTGGAATATTCGCATGTATACGAGTCATGCACATGATAGCTACATATGCATGCATCACATGCACTGCACTAGTATACATATTAACTTATTATGAAAATTGTCAAGAAAAGATAAACAAATTAATTATTGAAAGTTCTAAATGAATACCTAACTCACATAGATATTAAATATATTGAGTGAGGTACTTAATGTATGTACCACCATCATAATATATATAACTATACAAGATAAAGGGGAAAGACAATGTATTGCACAAAATAAAAGGGAATACAATATATATCCGGTGCAAAAATAAATTTAATATAATACATATTATACAATCGCAAGGGAAATACAATACATAATATACAAAAGAATTATAATATATATATCAATTCTATATAAACTAAAAGGAGAATATAAAATCTACAAACTATACAAACTTAAAAAGAACCCATAATATATATATAAAGTCAAAAGGGAACATATTATTAAGTCACAAGGAGTTATAAAGTAAACTGAATACAATCAGATATAAATGTTTTACATTAAAAGGACTTTGATGTCAACCGTTAATGCAGGTGGCAGATGCATGTTCAGACTTTAGCTAAAGCTTATCGCCTTACACTTCACTAGAGGAACCTCAAACAAGGGGTCATCATTTGGAGGCAAAATACGATTCTATATAAGATGGGAAATGCATTTCAGGAAGGGGGAGTGGATTTTGGAAGCTAGAGAGAATATTGTGAAACCAGAGGAGATTTTGGGGAAGAGACGAGAATTTCTAACAAAATTATAGATATTAAGCTTGATTGTTCTTGGAATTTTGGGCATAGGGGCGAGAAGATTTGTCATGTGGATCTGGGGACCATACAGGTAGACCCCAAATAGGCTTGGAGGTAAAGGGTAGTTTGGTAACTGCAACAGTGGGAACAACCACAATCTAAAACACCTTCAATTGATTCCAGGTAGACCCCAGATAGGTTGGGAGTTAAATGGCGATTTGGTAACTGCAACAGCAGGAACAACCACAGTCCAAAACACCTTCAATTGATTCCAGGTACTCCTTTTCAATTTAAATTTTAAATTTTGATTCCTGTCTGGTTAAAATTTGCATAGTCAGGGTTTTACATAATGGATTATTAATGTGTGATCTGATCTGGAACAAGTGTGCACCAGGGAGCAAGGAGAAGACTTAGATATGAAAGATATAAAGATATGTCAAAATATATGCTTGACTGATTTTCTTGTTGCAAATATTCAAGTAGCTAACAATGTAAGATCTGTGGTTATAGTGATGCTATGATCTGGATGTGTTTCTAGAAATCTATTGTCTTAACAGTGAAGTATGCAGCATGTGAGCTATGTTTGCAGTGAAAGTTTGATTCAATAATTCAGATACGTAAGAAAGTTTGCTTCTCGATAGTCGCATACATATGCATATATGTTTCTTTTTAGTCGTGTATATATTATGAGATATGTTTTTCAGTACATTGAAATTTGTACGTGGGTGTTACACGCGATAAGAGTGCAGGCATTCTTAATAGAAGTTGTGTATATATTTTGATTTAAATCTAGCTAGGGTTTGAATTATTGCTTGACGATCACGACAATTGATGAGTTTTGTTGTATTTGTTGTTTTATATAAATGATGTCTTGATTAGGGTGGTTTATATCTGTTGTGGTTTGGTTGTGCATTGATTTGGTATGGTTGCAATGGTTGGTTCAATGTTCAGTAGCTTGATGTTTCAGTGATTCAGTTGGTTTACATTGCTTCAATGATTCAAATTTTATGATTCATTATTCAGTTGGTATGTTAGTTTAGACTTACTGTTGATGTGGGTCCAGTATGAAAATATGATGAAAGGTGGCCTAGAGGTTTTTATGTTTGTTTGAGATAGATGGATCGAGTATGGAATATTATGAAACGTAGTCCATGAAGGGTGCTAAGGGTTGGAGCTTTCAGTAAGGGATTCAAAGCTTCTTTTCAATGGTAGATGGTAAAATTGTTTAGGGGGTAGGAGTCAGTAAACAAGATTAGGAGGTTGTAGCTCCCTTCTAGTGGGTGCTAGAGAATGAGTGTAGGTTGTAGCCTCCTACAGGTAATAGCCTGCGTGTTGATAAGAGTTTGCGATAGTACAAGATGTAATGAAGATTTTCTTTATAATAAAAGAAGAAGACAGAGACAACAACAATGATGGTTTTCTCCCACATTAGGTTTCCACCTTAAATCCTGGTGTTCTCATGTGTTGATGTGTTTCTCATGTGTTGTGGTTTATCTACTTTCTACTACTCTTTACTACATACTAAATTACTAATGAATTAATAACACAATGGTAAAAGTTAAGCATTTGATGGAAAGTATGAAAATTAAGTAAACTAGATATTTGCAGTTTTATTTCACTTAAGTCACCTACACATGCGGGTTGCATGAATAATAACAACGTACAAATTTATGAATGTGAAATTGGAAGTTAAAGTGAATTAAAAATATTGATTCACCCCTTAGTGTTTTTCCTAACAATTGGTATCGGAGCAGGTCCCTCGGAAGAAGATTGATCGCTTAAAGGGAGATATATCAAGATGAGCAGTCAAGAGGGAGCATTTTCCTCCAAGCCACCTTTGTTTAATGGTACTAAAATTATGTTTTGGAAGGTTAGAATGAGAACGTATTTGTAGTCACTAGGAGCTTATGTATTGGAAGTTGTTGAAGGTGGATATCAATACCAGACCTCCATTCCCACATATAATGCAGGAAAGAAACATTATGAGAACAATGCAAAGGCCACAAGTGATATCTTGGGTGGATTAGCAAAATATGAGGTTGTGAAATTCATGTAGTTGAGCACCGCAAAAGAAATATGGGATAAGCTTGTCCAAAGCTATGAGGGTGACACTAAGGTAAAAAGTGTTGAACTTCAATCATATAGAATTCAATATGAATCTCTTAGAATGCATGATGATGAAAGTATAACAAGTTTTTTCCTTAGAGTAGACACGTTGTTAACATAATGAAAGGTCTTGGCGATGAATTATAGGATTCTGCTATTATTGAAAATAGTTTGAGATCACTAACCCCAAAGTTCGATTCCAAAGTCTCTTCTATTGACGAAGTGCAGGATTTGAAGAACCTTACCCTTGAACAACTCCATGGGATCTTGATAGCTTATGAGATGAGAAAAGGAGATACATAAGGTATTAGAGAAGTAGCCTTCAAAGCCACATACAATGGGAAAGAAAAAGAAAATCCTAAATATACAAGCTACATTTCAAATGAGGAAGAAGCAAATTTCGTGAGAAATTTGCAAGTGGGAACTGGTAAATTCAAAGGTAAGATTCCCTTTACATTTTTTCTTGTGGAAGAGTATGTCACTATGCATCTAAATGTCCATATAAAGAAAATCATGATAAGAATGAAAAAGGAAAGAATGTTGACAAGAAAAAAATCCAAAAAGAAGTTTTCTACCAAGAAAAGTTTTTATTCTAATGAAGATAGTCAAAGAACATATGATGATCAAGAAGATTCAAATTCATATTCTAACACTATTCTCTAAATATGTATGGCTCTTGAAGATCAATCAACTAGTGAATCAATTAGTTGTGAAGAAAATGATTTAATTGATAGACTTAGCAGTGAAAACAAAGAATTGGAAACTAAAGAAAGAAGTATGGTTAAGGAAATAAACATGTTAAGGATGCATTTGGAAGCAACCAATAGAGGAACAAAAGTATTATAAAAACAATTTCAAGAAAAGGAAAGGCATTATGAAAAAAGAGTCAAAAGTTGTGACTCTAAGGAAAGATTATGAGAAAATAAACAAATGGGTAAAGGCATCTGAATCACTAGAGAATATTATCAATGAACAATTCTCTCCTCTAATTAAGACAAGCATTGTTTACAACCATATGGCTTCAGATTCACAATGTAATGACAAGAACCAACATAAGAAAACTGAATCAAGTCACTCATCTGAAAGGAAATCACCCAGATCTGAGTCAAGATCAATCCCTAGGCATAAAGGATGCTTTCATGGATATTGTTTTTCTTGTAACTCATTTGGGCATAAGATCACTAATTGTAGATCAAGCATTTGGAATGGAAGAAAAAGATGGGATAAGTTTCATTAATTCGAGCACGTGATTAGAAATTGCAAGCATATTTGGAAGAAGAAGGTGCAACATTTAGAGATGTGGAGAAGATAACCCCTACTGCAGTCTATTGTACATGATGAATACTTCTAACAGAGGTTGGGGAAGTAAATTTGAGGTATACATAGCCTCATGGAAAAGAGGTGTTGATTAGGTCCACAAGATTGATGGTGTATGATATCAGGGGGAGCTATGCATGTGTTCGTTGATGTTGATTCCATATGTTGTGCTTTTGGTGATGTCTATATTACTGTCATTTCATTTGATGAAGAGAATATGAACAAGAACATGCATGTCACATTTAGGGGAGTTGTGGCTATGAAAAATCAATATTTTACACTTTGTACACATTTATCATTAAGTACAGTTGTGTATGCACGCGATCATTGACTTAGATAGTCATGTATGGTTTTCTATGATGATAAAGGAGTGGAACAAATTTAGGTGGAGATCCTCACATGTCTTCATTAATTCATTATTGGATTTTAGGTTTTGACATTTATTTGCTGCAGTTTGGTGATGCCCTTATGCTATTTAGAAATGTGTGAAAGAATATCGGTTCATGATGAGTGATGAATTGTTTGATTAATATTGTTGATATGTTTATTTGTTGATTGATGAAAAGGATATAATGTGATCAAAATTAATGATGAAGAGTTGGCACAGGTTCAGGGGGATCATTTGGTATGCTTCTAATGGTTCATTGTTGGCATTATGGTCTCTTGAGTATTCCTTATTACACGATAATGTATATATTGAGTTCATGGTTATTAATGTTGTCAAGAGTCTTATTTCATTGCTCATTATTGAAAATACATGATGTTGTCTCTATGTCATGGATGCTTGGATTGCATGTGGTGAGGTTATGGATGATGCCTATATGTTGATTAAGTTTCTTAGTGATGCTTCGAAGCATTGCATATTTGGTCACTTGTTGATGATATTGGAGAGATTGATGCTACAACTTGATTATAAATTGCTTCTTGATGATGAGGATGTTCATGCCGTTGTCATAATGTTAATTATGTTGTTGTTTCCAGATGATAATGTTACAAATTACTATTTGGAGCATGGTGGTTGCTGATGATTATCATGGTTTTTCTACAAAGATACTTGATAGTTGAGATCCTTGTTATGGTTATGAATGTCTTGTATGTATCTTGATGTGAAGGTCAATGAAAATATCCATGTTGTATCATTGTTAAATTCAGTCATATAGGGGCTATTGGGTCAAATGTGTAACCCCATTATGTTGGGTGATTGATGTAATCATGAGAGAATAGAGTCATTGGTGATACGAAAGGTCATATTTTATGGATAGCCATGTATTTGGGTCATAAAGTCTTGTAATTTTATTGCATACCTTTAGAAGTTTCGGCATATGCTTAGGGGGAGCATGGTCAGTATGTAGATTTCATTATTCATATCAACATATTAGACTTACAGTGATAAGAACTACAACGGAAAGTACTTCATTTAGACTGGTTCCACCCTTTTCCCTTGATGTTAAAGGGGGATAAAAGACTTGGTGTTTACAATTGGTTTCCAAACACCAAAGTGGTTGCCATCAAGTCTAAAAGGTGATATTGTTGGCATTAAGGATAATGTGTTGTCCTTGATGGAAACCTGCTTAATAAAAAATGTTATTAATGACAAATTTACGACAATAGAAATATTGAAGCTAACAAGAATGTTGGTACATGTATTTCAAAAGTGAGGAACTATGTTGGTAGCCTTGGTACGAGTTTCACTTGACAAAATATGGGAATTATGAAGTTTGAAAAGTATATGCGACCCCTGTGAAGAAGAGTCAAGTACATACACAGGTCCTGTGAACAAAAGTTGTGTACATAATCCAAACCATGGAAAAATGGATAACAAAGTTCATTACCATGGTAATTTCCCATAGTAATTATGGTGGCAACGTCTATTTGATCCCATCAACGAATACTAATGCCATTACCAAAGGATTTTCCTAAGGTATTAGCTAAGGAAAAAGCTATATAAGAAGATGGACATCAAAGTGTTATGTGTGCAAGTGATGGATTATTTATGTGTGATTTGATATGGAACAAGTGTGCACCAGGGAGAAAGGAGAAGACTCAGGTTTGAAAGATTTGAAGATGTGTTGAAATATATGCTTGATTGATTTTCTTGTTGCAAATATTTAAGTAGCTAACAATGAAGGATTTGTGGTTATAGTGATGATATGATCTAGATGTGTTTTAAAAAATATGTAGTTTTCACAGTGAAGTATGCAAAATGTGAGTTGTGTTTGCAACGAAGGTTTGATTCAGTAATTTAATATCTGTATGCAGGTTTGGTTTTGGATATCATGTACATACACAGATCTATTTCTGTTTAGTCACGTACGTATTATGAGATATCTTTTTTAGTACATTGAAATCTGTATGCGGGTGTTGCACATGATAAGAGTGTATATACGTAGGTCTGCTTAATAACAATTGTGTATATATTCTAAGTTAAATTTGGTCAGGGTTTGGATTGTTGCTTGATGATGACAGTTGATGATTTCTATTATATTTGTTTTTTTCTATCAATGATTTCTTGATCATAATGGTATGTATCTACTTTGGTTTGGTTGTGCATTGATTTGATCTGGTTGCAATGGTTGGTTTAGTGTTCAGTAGTTTGATGTTTCAATCATTCAGTTGGTTTATAGTGCTTAAGTGATTCAAATTTTGTGATTCAATACTTTGTTGGTGTATTTGTTTAGGCTTACCATTGGTGTGGGTCCAGTATGAAAATATGATGAAAGGTGGTCTGCAAGTTTTGATGTTTGTTTGAGAGAAGTGGATCCAGTATGAAATTTTATGAAACGTGGTCCACAATGGGTGTTGAGGGTTGGAGCTTTCACTAAGGGAGCCAGAGCTTCCTTCCAGTGGTAGCTGGTAAATTTGTTCATGGGTTAGGAGCTCCCTTCTAGTAGGAGTTGGTAAACAAGGTCAAGGGGTTGTAGCTCCCTTTTAGTGGGTGTTGGAGAATGAGTGGAGGTTGTAGCCTCCTATAGGTAGTATCTTGCGTGCTAGTAAGAGTTTGTGCTAGTACAAGATGTAATGCAGATTTTCTTTATAATAAAAGAAGA
Organism: Pinus taeda; assembly: GCA_000404065.3. Classification (NCBI taxonomy): domain Eukaryota; kingdom Viridiplantae; phylum Streptophyta; class Pinopsida; order Pinales; family Pinaceae; genus Pinus; species Pinus taeda. The sequence continues at coordinate 13,977 of APFE030431644.1, read as the reverse complement.
AGAAAAAGATGACAACAATAGTGGTTTTCTCCCGCATTGGGTTTCCACCTAAAATCCTGGTGTTCTCATATGTTGATGTGTTTCTCATGTGTTGTGGTTTACCTGATTTCCACTCCTCTTTACTGCAAACTGAATGACTAATGAATTAATAATGCAATGGTAAAAGTTAAGCATTTGATGGAAAGTATGAAAATTAAGTAAACTGGATATACACGATTTTATTTCACTTAAGTCACATATACACATAGGTTGCATGAATAATAGTAGCGTATGAGTTTCTAAATGTGAAATTGAAAGTTAAAGTGAATTAAAAATACTAATTCCAACAGCCCCCGCGCCCCCCCAAAGTATTTTTCCTAACAAAAAAATTATTAGGATTGATAGGATATTACCACAAGTTTGTGAAGAATTACGTTGAAATAGCAACATCTCTAACAAAATTATTGAATAATGAAGCATTTTTTGGGCCAAAGAAGAAACCAAATATTTTTTTAAACTTAAGTAGGCTATGTGTACAACTCCAACCCTAGCCATACCAAACTTGACAAAAAACTTTAATTATGGAGAGTGATACCTCAGGCCACGCCATTGGTGTAGTTTTGATGCAATAAGAAAGGCCCATTGCATTTGAAAGTAGTGAAATTAAAGGAATTTTTTCTACTTAAATCCATCTATGAACAAGAAATGTTGGCCATACTACACAACGTTAAGAAATGACATTCATACCTAATAGGGAGACACTTCAAAGTAAAAATGGATCATGATAGTTTTAAATACTTCTTGGAAAAAATACTATCTTTAGAAGAGCAAAAGAAATGGGTTATAATGATGCTAAGATATGAATTTGAACTTATCTAGTAAAAGGGAAAACAAAATATTGTAGTAGATGCACTCTCAAGGAAAGAGGAAGACATAAGGGGTTTAATATGTACTATTTCCATACAATTTTACTAGGTGGAATAAGAAAGGATAGAATAGAAGTAAGACAATAAGGTATGTGAGATCTTTCAAAAACTACAAGAGGACCCCAATGAAGTAAATAAAACTATATAGAAGACTTATTTGTTGTGGTATCAGGATCGCTTATACTTATGTAAGAATTCTCAACTCAAACATAAGGTATTTTGGGAATTACACATTTCTCCCGTAGGAGGACATTCAGGGTTCTTGAAAACATATGATGGGATAAATAAATATTTTTTTGGAGAAGGCCTTAAAGTAGATGTTCAAAATTTTGCAGCTAAATATGTGGTATGTCAACATAATAAGGGAGAGACAATCGAGACCCCAAGGCTCCTACAACCATTAGCCATACCAAGCCAACGTTGAGAAGAAGTAGCAATGGATTTTATTACAAGTTTTCACAAATCTAAAGGAAAGGATGTCATTATGCTAGTAGTAGATCGAAGGATAAACTATGGCCATTTGTCTCTCTTTCTAATCCTTTTAAAGCAAGTAAAATGGTAGAACCATTTAGTGAAACAATCCAAAGGCTACATTGAATACTGAAGATTATTGTAAGTGACAATGATGCAATTTTCAATGGGATTTTTTTGACTAAATTTTTCTCTTGTTTTGGTACTCAATTGACTCACAAATCATCTTACCATCCTCAATTCAATGGAAAAACTAAGATTGTGAACAAATATTTACAAGGATACTTATATTTCGTTGCATATGATAAACACACACAATAGGTCAAGTGGTTTCCATGGGAAAAATGGTGGTACAACACATCCTTCCATAATTTTTTCCCATTAATGGAACCTTGTGGATATTATCCTCCGTCCATCACATCACCCTTGAAAATGACTATAAAGGCTCAAGCATTGGAGGACCACATAGGGAACCAACAAGAGATTCTCAAACTATTAAGGACGACTTAGTTATAGCACAAAATAGGATGAAACAACAAGTACATGAACATCATAGTGAAAGGTGATTTGAAGTGGGGGGTTGGGTATCTATGAGACTACAACCATATAAATAGTTCTCTCTCAAGCAACAAAAGAAGGATAGTAAACTAGCACTGAGATATTATGGCCCCTATGAGGTGTTTCAAAGAACTAGAAGTATGGATTAAAATTTGGAGTTGCCTCTATCTTCACATGTATATCCAAACTTTCATGTTTCTTGCTTAAATAAGGTAATCAAGATAAGATCCTAGTCCAACCTAATTTACATAGTGATTAGTGAAGAATGGAAAATCATACTAGAGGTAGAAATAATCCTATAAATAAGGATCAAGTAACTGAGAAATCAAGCAATTACTGAGTACCTCATCAAATGGAAGAACTACCAATGGAATAGGTGACAGGGGAAAACGCGTTGTTCATGCAAAAACAACCAAAGTTAGTCAAGTGTTGAGGCCCCTACACTTGTTTGAATGGGAGGGGCATGCTAATCCCTATGTTAACCCTTATAAGCCCTAGATATTGAGTTATTACATTTCTATTGTTATATTCTCATGTCATCTAGAACCTTTCATTGTACTATTTCATTATAATTGTACCCTCTATCTCCTATATATATACTAAGGATACTTAGCCTTAGGATCATCAAGTATTTTCTTATACATTGTAATAATTGTTAAAGGAGGTTTACCCCTCACAGTGGACTATAATTATTGGTTTCATATCATTTTTAAGGTGCAAAGTTCATAAAAGTACTACATTCTATATAGGACTTAGCACTAGATGCTTAGGCAGAGTTTATAGAGGACATGGTTTTGCATAAGATGTCCAAAACTACAAGACATGGGAAGCATGACCTTTTGGCAGATTGAGGTGAAAGGACACCTTCTGTGAAAATAAAAGTGGTACTCTAGGGAGAAGGTATAGGAAAAATGTCTTCACCTCATTCATTAAAGCTTTTGGGGATCATAATCCTCCTTAAATGAGCAGGTATGATGTGAATTAGATCATTATCTATCTTGATGCTGTTAGAGTGGAAAAAAATGGAGGAGTCAACTTGTAGGGTCATTTTAACAATAAGTCCCAATTTGGATAATTGGGATTTGAAACCTTCTAAATCCATTGTGATGCATTAAATGACACTTTGGGGGGTTGAAAATTTCCTATATTTAGTTGAGATCCTTTATGTTGATATACACTCGAATACCTTTCTAATGACACAAATATCGCATCAATCAAACCTCGTATACAAAAGTTATGCCTCTCACAAGTTGACCTACGATGTTGACCACCATGGCACAAGAGGATGCCACATCAACCCCCATTACTCACACATATGGGGCTATCCATGTGTTGACTTCCAAGAAGATTATATAAGGGATAAAGCCATAATTCTAATTGGGGTTGAGGAAGTAACAAACCTACCCCTAAATGGCTATAAAGAAATTTTAAATATTGGACTCCTAGGAGGGGGAGGGTCTTAATTATATGTTATTGTGTTTGTTCCATAGTTGAGTAGAGACTCTAGGAGTGGGAAGTTAAAGAGTATAATAGAGGGGGATAAGATTTTTTTGTAGCCTTACTGGTCACAAGCCTCAGGTAGTTCAATAGATAGTTACCTCTTTCATTGTATTTGCAAATTTTCATACTAGAGAAAAGAGAGCAAATTGGCATAACCTTCTAGCTGGGTTTTCCCTTGTAAGGGTTTCTTAGGGTATTTTTTGTGTTTATTTGTGGATGGTGTGTTAGTATTTTTTGCATTTCAATTACTTCATACATTTAATAATAAAACCAATAATTAAAGAATATAATGTTGGGTGTGTGTTATATTCTTTCCATGACTACCCCATGCACAACAGAGGGGCGATAACCCCCCTGCACAGGGTCCGGGGTAGGGCCTCGAGGAATTTTTTTTTTGGACCCTATATTAGGTGGCCGAACCTACTTATGGTTTTGTGCATGGATTTTGCACATGGTTTTGGGCATGATGGTTTTGTCCATGGTGAGTTTCCCCTCTGGTGCTAAGAGGGTGAAACATATATTAGAGCTTGTGCACAGTGATGTGTTTTGACATGTGTCGGTTCCATCACTGGCTAATTCTGTGTAATATGTATCATTTATAGATGAATTCTCAAGGAATACATGGATATATTTCCTCAGGAAGAAATATGAAGTCTTTGACAGGTTTAAAGAATTTAAGGCTCTTGTGGAAAACCAGACAGGTAAGAAGATAAATTTTTTAGGATAGATAACGGTGGAGAGTTTTGCAAGAAGGAATTTGAAGACTTCTGTAAGAAGTGTGCTATAAACGGCAGAAGAATACTCCATACACACCTCAACAAAATGGAGTTGCAGAAAGAAATAATAGGACATTGAAGGAAAAGGCAAGAAACATGCTCAGTGGTGTCGGTTTAGGACAAGAATTTTGGGCAGAGGCAGTGGAGACTGCATGTTACCTGGTCAACAGATCACCTTCATCAGTGTTGGAGGATAAGACTCCATAAGAGGTATCGAATGGTAGGAAACCTTCTCTTTCACATCTGAGGGTATTTGGATGTGATGCATATGTACATGTTCCAAAGGAGAAAAGAAAAAAGTTGGATAGTAAATATGAAAGATGCATCTTTATTGGGTATACAGATGGTTTAAAAGGTTATAAGATTTGGAACCCAGAAACAAGGAAGGTTGTGTGCAATCGAGATGGTGTTTAGAGGGGTGAAATATGTTATTAAACATGAAGTCCTATGAAATGAACCTGAGAAGATAGAGTTTGAACTAAAGGAGGAAGAATTAGACTCTACAACAGAAGAGAAATCAGAAGATGAAGAGCCACAAACTCCAGCTGTGAGAATATCAGTGCGAGAAAGAAGTTAGTCAGAAAGGTATAGTCCATCTGATTTCTGTTCAAAATTTTCTTTATCTATTATTGATGATGATCAAAAAATTGTGAGGGAAGCAGTATATTCAAAGGATGGCAAACTCTAGAAAGAGGCCATGGTTGATGAAATGACATCTTTGCACAAAAAATGAAGCTTGGGATTTGGTGGATTTTCCCGTTGGAATGAAACCCATTGACAACAAATGGGTGTTTAAGAAGAAGATGAATGTCAAAGGAAAGTTAGAGAAATAAAAAGCTCGGTTGGTAGATAAAGGCTATTCCCAGGTGTCGGGAATTGATTTTGGTTATATTTTTTCTCTTGTTGCCAAGGTAGATTCTATTCGATTACTTTTATTTGTTGTTGTTGCTTTTGATTTTGAGGTAGAACAGATGGATGTGAAGACAAGATTTCTTCATGGGGATCTGGAAGAAGTGATATACATGAAGCAACCTGAAGGCTTTGCAGTGAAGGGTTAGAAATAACTAGTATGCAAGTTAAAAAAGTCTCTGTATGGGTTAAAACAGTGACCAAGGATGTGGTATCAGAAATTTGATACATTTATACGGGGACTTGGCTTCACCAGAAGCAAAGTAGATCACTGTGTGTATTTTAAATTAATTGGCGACCGTGTTATTTATTTGGTCTTGCATGTGGATGATATGTTGTTGGTTGGAAATGACAAAGAAATTATCCAAGATTTGAAGACCCAATTGTCCTCCAAATTCGACGTGAAAGTTCTTGGTGCTACAAACTATATTTTGGGCATGGAAATTAAAAGAGATTGGGTAAAGAGAAAGCTCTGGTTAAACCAGAGGACGTATGTTGAGACAATATTGTAGAAGTTGAAAAATCAATCTAGTAGTCCCGTTTTTGGGATCGAAGGGAAAATTTTTGTGTATATATGTTTTATGCTCTCGCCATTGTTTGTTTTCTACTTTTAGAATTCGTATGCAAGTAGTTTATGTACGGGGTTAAAATATACATATGAGATATAAAGGAAATTAACCTTCACAATAAAGATTTCAATATTTTATTAGATTTATTGTGATTAACTCTTATAATGGAATATTCATGACAATTTACATATCATAAACCTTACATACTTAAGGGATATAACAATATAATCACTCCCTGTCTTTTACAAGACTTGTGGATTTAACAAGGTAGCTTCGTTGGATAAAAAATTAGCTTGAGAATTAAGCGTGGTAAGTGTAGTTTGGGTTCTCTATGGCCCTAATGGAAAAATTGGAAACAAAAAGTCTAGTAGAGTTTGGGAGTAATGAGCAATAATATTACATAGATGTGTGCCCTACTTCAAGCATTAAATCTAGCTAAGCACCCATTTGTCAACAATATTATAATTGTGGAATACTTTAATAATATAATTAGATATCTAATCCTTGGAACCTATCCAGTGAATAATCGAAGAAACTCTATGTTGAAGTGCAACAAAAGTACTCTTTCTTCCTTCATCAATTTCCATGATAAGCATGTATTCAAGGATTTAAATGCAATGGTAGAATCTGTAGAAAATTTAGCTATAAAGTTAACATTGAGATTAATGAGGGTGGATGTAAACATAAGGGAGGTCCCTATTCCATAATCAATATGTAAATTTGTCCAATGTAAGGTGGCAAGTGAACACAACCTAAGGAATATAGCAAGGATAAAAGCATATTATTTAGACTTGAAACCTATTAAATCTACCAAAGTTTGGATCATCAACAACGATTTCCCAGGCTAAATGAAAGTACAAAGTCATATTTATAGCATGAGACCAACCAAGTCACATCCCTTAGAACCTCGTGCGGATTAAATATTTACATCACAAGGTAGTGGGGGGTTTGTACATCACATAGTTTTTGCAGCACAATGTGGTGAGAGAGAAAGGGATGGCACATTTTAGGGTTCATGTGGTTTTTCTATTAGCTTCATTCCCGAATCAAATTAATCTCATAATGGCATGCCTTTTAACAAATTGGAGAATCACCCTCGTCCTCTGCTTATTTCTTATGCCTCCTTTGTCACACCAGGCCTCAACTTATCATTTGATTTCTATCTTCATATAAGATGGGATAAACAACAATGTTGAATTAGTACGATGCCCTAAAACCTTAATTTTGAGGACCAAAACAAAATCTACAACTACCACAACAACTACGCTCACCTTCGGAGAAGTACAAAATATCAACCAAAATTGTGAAGGCCCAAAATAATGACAAACAAACAAAGTAGTGCCAAGGATACAAGAATGGATGCTGAGAAGATAGAGTTTGAACTAAAGGTGGAAGAATTAGACTCTACAGCAGAAGAGGAATCAAAAGATGAAGAGCCACAAACTCCAGCTGTGAGAATATTAGTTCGAGAAAGAAGTCAGTCAGAAAGGTATAGTCCATCTGCTTTCTATTCAAATTTTACTTTATTTATTACTGATGATGATCCCAGAATTGTGAGGGAAGTAGTATATTCAGAGGATGGAAAACTCTGGAAAGAGGCCATGGTTGATGAAATGACATCTTTGCACAAAAAATGAGGCTTGGGATCTAGTGGATTTGCCCGCTGGAATGAAACCCATTGACAACAAATGGGTGTTTAAGAAGAAGATGAATGTAGAAGGCAAGGTGGAGAAATACAAAGCTTGGTTGGTAGCTAAAGGTTATTCCTAGGTGTCAGGAATTGATTTTGGTGATATTTTTTCTCTTGTTGCCAAGGTAGATTCTATTCGATTGCTTTTATTTGTTGTTGTTGCTTTTGATTTTGAGGTAGAACAGATGGATGTGAAGACAACATTTCTTCATGGAGATCTGGAAGAAGAGATATACATGAAGCAACCTGAAGGCTTTGCAGTGAAGGGTAAGAATAATTGGTATGCAAGTTAAAAATGTCTCTGTATGGGTTAAAACAGTGACCAAGGATGTGGTATCAGAAATTTCATACATTTATACGGGGACTTGGCTTCACCAGAAGCAAAGCAGATCACTATTTGTATTTTAAATTAATTGGCGATCGTGTTATTTATCTGGTCTTACATGTGGATGATATGTTGTTGGTTGGAAATGACAAAGAAATTATCCAGGATTTGAAGACCCAATTGTCCTCCAAATTCGACATGAAAGTTCTTGGTGCTGCAAACTATATTTTGGGCATGGAAATTAAACGAGATTGGGTAAAGAGAAAGCTCTGGTTAAACCAGAGGACATATGTTGAGACAATATTGTAGAAGTTTAATATGCAGGATAGTAAACCAGTGAAGGTTCCTATTCCTGTAGGTGTAAAGTTATTTGTTGAATAGTGCCCTAAGACAAAAGAAGAGGAAGAGGAAATGTCTTGTGTTCCATATGCAAGTGCAATCGGTAGCCTGATGTATGCAATGGTTTGTACTAGATCAGACATTGCACATGCAGTGGGAGTATTGAGCAGGTTTATTTCAAAACTAGGGAACAAGCATTGGACAACAGTGAAGCAGGTTTTTAGGTATTTGTGTGGCACTAGTGATTATGGTTTGTGCTGCCAAGGAAGACCAGGATTGGACAGAGTTTTGGAAATCCATGGCTTTGTTGATGCAGACTGGGCTAGATACTTGGATCAGAGAAGATCTACAAGTGGGTATGTGTTTAACCTATTTGGAGGTGCAGTTAGTTGGATGAGTAAGAGATAGTCTGTAGTGGCACTTTCAAATATAGAGGCAGAATACATGGCAGCCACTCATGCAAGAAATGAAGTAGTTTGGTTGTAGAGATTGTGTTCAAGTATGGGGTTAGTACAACGATATATAAGGATAGACTATGACAACCAAAGTGCAATTTTCTTGGCATAGAACCATGCTTACCATTCAAAGACAAATCACATTGATGTTCAATATCACTTTGTGAGGGATATGGTTGAGGATAAAAAGGTGTTGCTGGTAAAGGTGGACACTTTGAAGAATATTACAGATGTATTGAAAAGTCTGTGAGCATTGAGAAGTTCTCTTGGTGTAGAGAAATAATGGGAATTGTAGGGCTAGACCAATGGCTAAGCTCTCCTGTGGCCCCGTGTGGAAAGAAAACAACAAGTGGGAGAATGTTGGGTGTGTGTTATATTCTTTCCATGACTACCCCATGCACGGGGGAGGGTGGCGGTAGCTGCCCTGCACGAGGTCTAGAGCAACGCCTTGAGAATTTTTTTTCTAGACCCTATATTAGGTGGGCTGACCTACCTATGGTTTTATGCATGGATTTTGCACATGGTTTTGGGCATGATGGTTTTTTGTCCATGGTATTTTGTAGATTCGGTCAAGGGAACTATGGTTATGTTCTAATCTAGGGTTAATTGATTGGGGTTTATGGATGCTTCGACATGTATATATATATATAATATTATATATATATATATATAATATAATATATATATATATTATATATATATATATATATATATATATATATATATATATATATATATAGATACATGTACATGTACATGTACATATACATATACATATACATATATTGTAACATTGAAAGGAATATAATGAAAAATCAATCTAGTAGTCCCGGTTTTGGGATCGAGGGGAAAAGTTTTGTGTATATATGTTTTATGTTTTATGCTCTTGCCATTGTTTATTTTCTATTTTTAGAATTCATATGCAAGTAGTTTCTGTACGGGGTAAAAATATATATATATGAGATATAAAGGAAATATACCTTCATAATAAAGATTTCAATATTTTATTAGATTTATTGTGATTAACTCTTATAGTGGAATATTCATGAAAATTTACATATCGTAAACCTTACATACTTAAGGGATATAACAATATAATCACTCCTTGTCTTTTACAAGACTTGTGGTTTTAACAAGGTAGCTTTGTTGGCTAACAAATTAGCTTGAGAATTAAGGGTGGTAGGTGTAGTTTGGGTTCTCTATGGCCCTAATGGAAAAATTGAAAAATAAAAAAATTGGTGGAGTTTGGGAGTAATGAGCAATAATATTACATAGATGTATGCCCTACTTCAAGCATTAAATCTAGCTAAGCACCTATTTGTCAACAATATTATAATTGTGGAACACTTTAATAATACAATTAGACATCTAATCCTTAGAACCTATCCAATAAATAATCGAAGAACCTCTATGTTGAAGCACAACAAAAGTACTCTTTCTTCCTTCATCAATTTCCATGATAAGCATGTATTCAAGGATTTAAATGCAATGGTAGAATCTCTGGAAAATTTAGCTACAGAGTTAACACTGAGATTAATGAAGGTGGATGTAAACATAAGGGAGGTCCCTATTCCATAATCAATATGTAAATTTGTCCAATGTAAGGTGGCAAGTGAACACAACCTAAGGAATATAGCAAGGATAAAAGCATATTATTTAGAATCCAAACCTATTAAATCTACCAAATTTTGGATCATCAACAACAATTTCCCCAAGCTTAATGAAAGTACAAAGTCATATTTATAGCATGAGACCAACCAAGTCACATCCCTTGGAACCTCGTGCAAATTAAATATTTACATCACAAGGCAGTGGGGGATTTGTACATCACATAGTTTTTGTAGCACAATGAGATGAGAGAGAAAGGGATAGCACATTTTATGGTTCATGTGGTTTTTCTATTGGCTTCTTTCCCGAATCCACTTAATCTCATAATGGCATGCCTTTTAACAAATTGGAGAATCACCCCTATCCTCTGTTTATTTCTTATGCCTCCTTTGTCACACTAGGCCTCAACTTATCATTTGATTCCTGTCTTCATATGAGATGGGATAGACAACAATGTTGAATTGGTACTATGCCCTAAAACCTTAATTTTGAGGACCAAAATAAAATCTACAACTGCCACAACAACTACGCTCACCTTCGAAAAAGTACAAAAGATGAACCAAAATTGTGAAGGCCCAAAATAATGACAAACAAACAAAGTAGTGCCAAGGATACAAGAATGGATGTTGAGAGAATGGAAAATTCAAACCAAATGGAAATCGTAATCTTGTATAAGAGAGTAGAAGTCATTCCCATGGGGTATATAATAGATGGTGATAGGGTGTACTGTTAAGTCACTCTATGATGTGAAGGTCACCGGTTCAAAACTCCATGGGAAAAAATCCAATCATGTTAAGGCATGGTGTGGCCTAGGCTGGGTGTGATCCCTGGGTGATTTTGACGGCTTAGATGCCCTTGGGTTGTGGTTTCTCAAGCCACAGGTCAAGCCTAATGTAATCTTTGATGAACTCATACCACTTGAAAAAGAAAAGAGAGAGAGAGTAGAAATCATTACAAGAAAACTGGAATCAATGATGGGCAATATCAATTACCTAGGAAATACAATTCAAGAACTAGAGTTGAATATAGAGGGATTGAAGCAATGATTAGAATACATGTAGGAAAATATTTAAGGAGTGTAGGAATTTACAGGGTAAGTTCCTCAGACATAACACCAAAAGGACACCGCTCACAAACAGATCACAGATCAATACACCAGTATTTTGACGTGGTTAAAACCCTCAGAGAGGGAAACAGTCACGGACTGCGCCAATGTGGCTACTACAGGCAATTTATTAATAAAAGAATGAAAATTTACATAAGCTTCTCTCATGCACGGTTAACCTACAAATGACCCTCCATGCGCTTTAAATAGAATTCATGGGCCAATCGGGTGTCAAGCCACGGATCAAGTGTCGGTAATACCGAGGAGAGAATGAACCGTCGGATCACTACATATCGTGACCGTCGGATTGTAAGTTACAAAATGTACAACGGTAAAGAAACACACTTTACCTAACTCTATACCTAACGATATACTAGACCAAGTTGAACTTAATTATTTCCTATGTGTCGGAATATCCTAACATACCTCTTTGGCTCAATTGCAAGCTTGCCCGCTTGCCATGGATTGTTTTTGGCGCCAGACATGTTACCAATATTGTGAGATGATCTCACAAACTCAGCATCATCGGGAACAGGTCCGTCTATTTGTCCTTAACTTACAGGACGGTCATGTGAACCTTGCTGGAGTGGATTTCACTTTGTCACCCGACACTATTTCTCAGGCCACCGAAATACCAAATGTCGGGGAGGAATGGAGTAAACGCCAGATGCTGGACCGATATTATTATGAGCCATATGTCAAGCCTGCATATATCAGACACTTGAGTGCGGCCTTTCCTTTCAGATACCTGAAAGATGAGTTTGCACCATTGATGAAACTCATCATTCGGTATTTCAGCTGTGAGGGCAGATTTTCACATCTCTATCCGTACCATGTACGTTTGTTGATGCATTTCACACGGGTACGTATGAAGAGCATTCCGTTTTTCATGTGCCGAAACATAGAGAGGATGGTACCCTTAGTAAAGAGGAAGACCCCGGCACATCAGCACAGGAGCATATATCACTATGCATTGATCAAAATCATAGTGATGCATCAGTTGGCACAACAGGGTATTGCTTGGGAGGATTTCATCTCCCGTGATTTCTTGTCCACGCTACAGCCTCCTCCAGAGATCTTCCATGATGAGGGAGGGCCTTCACACTAGTTTGACATTCATGAGATCGAGCATGTTGATGCTCCAGCATATGTGACATATCAGAAAGGCCCCAGGGCCTTATTTGCAGCTGCACGACGAGTACTTTCTCCACCCGGGGTGGAAGGGGTCTCGTTGACATCATCACCAGAGCGAGTATTATCTCCACATCATGTGGAAGGGGTCTCGCTTCCATCTACAGCATAGGAACAGAGTCAGGACAGGGGCAAGAGACCCATAGTTGATGAGGGTCCTTCAGGAATTCAGGATACCGGTATCATTGATGTTGAGGCTAGTTCGCCCAACTCAGAGCTTAAGGATATTATCCGAGAAAAAAGGGCCGAGAATGAGTCGCTGAAAAAGAAATTGCAGATGGCTAAATGGGTGATCAACTACTTAGAGCAGCGCAACAAGCAGTTGGAAGATGAGCATGAACTTTATGAGCTGCGCAAGATTCGTGAAGACCGGGAATTGGCTCGTAGGAGACCCAGTGATTTGACACCTATTGATCGGTAATCGATGCTCATCCGGGTGAATACTCACTTGGAAAAGTTGTTGGTGAAGGCAAACAGGGACAAGGACATGCTTCGCCACATGAAGGCTCACTATTGGGCTCGCATGCATGTTTGCAAAGCGAGAATGAAGATCCTCAAGAGGCGTTTGAACAAAGCGCAAAAACAACGCAAAAGGCATGATCCGCTTCGAGTTTTGGCCGAGGCTTCATTAGTTGAGCACGATACATGATGGAGGGTCTTCACTCCAATTTTGGGCAAATTTGGAGAAATTTTTGTCGTTTCAAAGTTTTTGGCTTGCAAAACAGGTTTTTGGGTTCTATGCGTCGCACTTAGCACGCGACCCACAAAATGGAGAGGTCCAAATCACCGGTGGCTTACATTTTTGGATTTTTCATGATGAAATACACATGCTCAGCAATTTCCAAGGCATTTCATCAAGTTTTGGGTGATCAAAAGCTCAAAAAAATCATGAAAATCACCTTTCTGCCACTTTTTGCATCAGCAGGTAGTACTTCTAGGAGAATTCACTTTTGGAGGGTCAAATTGAGACCAAATTGAAAAATTCCACTTTTTTTGGAAAGTAGACATCCAGACCTTTCCAACAAGCCCACTTGAGCTCAATTTGGATGTCAGGAAGTGCCCCAACAATAGCTGCAAAGGCGCGCGATGCACAGGGCTCAGGCGCGCGGCGCACAGGGTGTTTTGGCTCAGTTTTCTTCCTCATCTCAGCGAATCAAGCTAGTTTCACCTGTTTTGACTTGTGATGGGATTTTTTCACCCTCCTTGATGTAATTATTGGATATTTATGTTGTTTTGACACTTATTTACCTATTCTAGATGATTCATTCATAAAATAGCAAAAATGTAATGAATGAATTGGTTTCCTAGCTTATAGAGGCAAGTTGTTTTCACTGCCTAGATTGTAGTGCTTAGTTTAGAATTGGTTGAAACAGCTCCTAGGATGATGAGCTCGACCCCTAGAGGCAAGGGAATGTGTTAGCTTGCCTATATTATGTATTTTCTTAGTCATTTTCAGGGTTGGACTCTTGGGATAGCTTGAGACTATATTGTACATATCTTATCAACATTTTTGGCAAAGGAAAGACCAGGGTTTTGCAGCACTATTTGGGATCCATGTGGCTTTATGTGTTGATGG
>APFE030431639.1:18766-35767 GCA_000404065.3 Pinus taeda | reverse complement strand
GTTTTCTAACATCACCATGTGTATCTTTGTCGAATGGATCTTACGTTTTGTTTTCTGTGCAGAAACAGGGGTGACAGATACGGTTTTCGGTCAATATGTGCTTGGTATATACCATGAAATTTTCTCATGAGTCCCCTTTAAGCTCTTTTTTGACTCATAAAATATGAAAATATTGCCAAGTTTTTCCCTTTTTGACTCGTTAAAAGAGAATAAAAATGGCAGTCCGATTTTAGCTCTTTTTCAACCGTTTAAACACGAAAAGATGGTTGGGCTTTTGTCGTTTCAAGCTCGTTTTTGGATGTGAAACATCGTGTCTCCAATCGCTTTTTTACTTTTTTGGATCAGGAACACTAGTTACGAAAAGTATTCCTTGATCGAAATGGTCAAGCGGTTCTCTCGAGTATTGTTTTCTACCTTTTCGGGCTTGAGGGACAAAAACTTATGAAAAGGGACCTCCCTAAAGTTTTCTTTTCCGTGTCTTTTTCAAACTCTCTAAACATGAAAAAGGCTCTGAGTTTTACCTATGTCGGACTTGTTAAACCCTGACGACATTAGACTCATCACCATGATGTGAACTGAGCTTCTCCTCCCTAGGGCTTGTTAAATCTCACTAGGTTGGATTTGTCTGAAGGACGAACTTATACCACAAGCATATGCTATGCCCTACAAGCTTATTTTTCAAAAATAATTCGGGTACTTGCCAGCAATGGTGAGGGAAATTTTTAGAAATCTTCATTGATTATTTATGGTAGCTAGTTACTCTTGAACATCAATGCTTTTGCTTCTCACCGGGTTTGGGACATCCTCACATTGTCATTAGCCTTCAGGGGTTTGGGTTTGTCATTTTGCCTCATTCCATTTGCTCCTTGTTGTCTCCGTTAGACCTCCGATCCCTTGGTACCAAAATACATGATGGAAACCATATATCAAGTCTATCATAAAACATACTCGTAACGAACATATAACCAACAAAGATAAAGGATATAACAACCATAAAATCCACATATAAGCCAATACATTTACACATGTTATACCAAGGAGAAAGAGCTCTTATCAATGAATTCAAAAGCCAACGAGGTATGGGACTTCCACAAACCACCCAACCATAGATTAGCTGAACCAAATATTTCTTTCAGCCAATCACCCTCATGCCATATTCCAAGCATGAATGTGGGACTCAAAACCAAACCAAACTAGGTTTCCACAAGCATTACCGCAATCCCCACCGGATCTCTAGGCCCTAAGAAAACATGGATTCCACCAGATTTCTCCACCTACACTGAGATAAATTTTCCTGTCTCCTAGTCTCTAGGCTTGTTACACAGTAATTTGTCACTGACCTCATGTCAGTCCCCGAGCGACATATCTGTTGTGTCATACATCAAATAAACATGTCTATATCTTCCCACTCCTTCAAGAATATTAAACAAGTGCTTTCTAATACTGAAGATTGACCCTTTTACCTATGTTTCTGCATCGTCGCAAGTGAACCCCATCATTCCTATAATGATTCTCTGTGCTGAACTATACCGTCATGACGTCGTCGCAGGGGTACACATGTTTCCTATGACAGTCAGAATTTAGGGCTCGGTGCAAGTCTTCAAAATATTTCTTGCGACGATTTCTCTGCATACATTTATTCCTTGCAATGTCATCGCTGAGCCCCAGTATATGACTTGCAACGATCCAGATATGGTGAATTAGTTCAAACAGTTGGACTTCTGGGTGATTCTAGAAATGGTTGTTGGGTCAAGTTGGTTCGCCTTTCCTCCTCTGGGATGGTGGTTCCACCTTTTAAGAAACCTCCCTTGAGGGTAAGCTCCCTCTCCCTCATTTCATGGAGGCTCCTCCTCCTATAAAAGAACTCCCCATTGCTATGATCAACTAGTTCTTGGTTTTTGGATTGGAGCAAATTAGGTAGCTTTGGTGTGAGTTTGATAGTTTGCAATGTGAATTGCTGATAGTTTAGCAATTGGTTGTGGATTGCCTTAGCTTTTTACTAGAGTTTGTGAGTGAGAGAGAGTTATTATCCATTTGGGAGACCCTTTTGAGAGTGAATTCTTGAAGAAACATACTGACTGGACCCTTCGAGAAGGCTTGCGATGTCAAGGCTTGGTTGTAAGCTTTGCTTTTGATTCATTTTAATACAATCAATGATGATTTCCTATGTCTTGTGTAAAATATACTTGATAGCTTATGGTTCCTTGACTCTATAAGTAAATAGATCATTGTTGTTCTCCATTATGTGTTCTCTTGTTCTCTTGTGTTATTTCAAGTTGATTGCTCATTGAGGAGAAGGAAATGGTAGTTGAAGCGGTGCAACAAAAGCTCGATCGAATACCAGTTTGAGGTAGGTTCTTCAACCAATGACTGTTTAAGGAAAATAGTTGTTGTTTTGTTCTACTATGACTAGACCCACTCTAGGGCTAGAGGGGTTGCCTCTGTCCATAGAGGGAACATTTCCTACATCACAAGGCTTTATCGTATATCCTGCCATACCGTGGTCGAGGATTCCTAGGCCTAATAAAGACTCCACCCTCCAGGATTTATCGTACATCCCGCCATTCACTGACCAAGGATTCCTAGGCCTGATCAAGGGCACACATCTCTAGGATTTACCGTATGTCCTGCCATTCAACTACCGAGGATTCCTCGGCCCACCAAGGCACATAAAATCTAGCTTTACCACAATCCCATTTCGGTTCAAGGATTCCTAGGCCATGTGTTCTTTCTTTCAGAGATCACCTGACTCAGTTTTGAAACCATGAAACAATCCAGCGTAACCAAATACAAGAGAACCCATCACACCATGGCTATTTAGAAATGGAAAGGCAAGGTTGAAGAGCACTATCACAGTTGGAAAAACCCATGCCAATGAGAACAAGAGAGCCAAATACACATGCATGTACCATGCATGCCAATTCTAGCAAGGAAATCACACATGCAAATTGATGTAGATAATCCTGTTGTAGCTGCTTGATCCTACTCTTCCTTGCTTGATCTTTATTTCCTCTTTGCCTTGTTTGCTTTCCTTGATCCAAAGTTGAAGTGCTACAAGAAAACTCTAAGTGCCAAGAGTGTGTGGGAGAGAGAATAGAGAGAGAGCTCCAAAATTGAATTGAAAAAAGGTACCAACTAATCCTCATAAGCCTTTTTATTAATGAGGCCTCTAATTTCTTCAATTTCCATTATTTTTCCTTCATTTTTCTCCTCACATGCAACTTGTGACCTTTCACCTTCCTTTTCCCCTAATTTCCATTATTTTAATAAATAAATTGCCATAAATGCCATTTTTCCTTTCCAAAGCCTTTTTCATTTCCTTTGCCAATTTCCTTAGCTATAATAAACAAAATGAACACCCACACTAGGGTGTTTTTCCCAACATTCAGCTTGGAATACATGTCCCATGACCTTGGTTCTTAGTTTTCATTTATTAGTTTTATTTACATGGAATTTTGACGAGGGTTGTTTCATTCTAGGAGTAGCATGTCACATTTTTAATACAAAATGCTACTGTACACTATCAATGAGATCTACAAATTGAAGAGATTCATGCAATTTTGATCCCGAGGTAAGTCACGTATCTAGTTAGTAGTGTCAAGGACTGAGAATGTGACTTGTGTCCTAGTCTTAGTCGCTATTCATAATTATAGTGCAGGTCGCCAGGTCACGATTATACATCTTTGGTTTAATAGGAGTTAACAAGGGAAAATCATGACCTGTAGTGAAAATCTGAACTTCAATATCCCTTGGTTCTGAAGATAAGAGCATGGATCATAAAATATGTTTCTAAGCATGATTTGTTGATTAAAACTTTGCACCTTAGTGGATGTCAAAGGATTTCTTCGTGCATAAGCATATAACCTATGACTGCACCAACTAATGTATTGAAGGATTCAAACCCAAAAATGCTCGAATGTGATTCCAATCGAGTTATGTGTTTGATTCGATGGGTTCAATTTGGGTGACAAACTCAATGAGATTCATTGCGAGCTCAAGGTAAAATTCCTGGCACAAAAAGGATGGATGAGGGACTCAAAGCTAATGGTGATTGAGGATTAGGAGATTAGGGAATGTTTGAGTAAGAATTCAATCAAGGGAGGAACTATAGACCTGGCTGGGTGGTGAGATGATAAAAAAAAAATGCCTGAGCAAGGTGGACAGACCATTGCAACACTTGGAAGAAGGTAAGAAAGTGTGTAGGCATTACCAATAAGTCGCACTTTGCAAATTATATCCAAAGGAGGTTTTCTCATTTTATGTTGAAGGCATAGCGAAATAGTAGGAATAAATGACATTTTTTATATAAACTTAGGCATGTACAAAGGGAGGTCACATCTCAAAATTGCACAATGTATTTATTGCATGCGTTGGAGGTAAGCCAAGTTGTAGATTCTGATTTTATGTTGGTCACATTTGCAAGTTTCAATGTTAAGGATTGAACATGTGATTTTTGATCTGGCCTTAGTCATAAATCCATCCTACAAAGCAGGTCACACTCCTCATCCACTAAACAAATCGAATTTGAAAATGCAACCTAGGCCAAATCACATTTCGAAGTAATGGGTACAAGTTGCAATTGGAAATGCAACTTAGGCCAAGTTGCATTCACAAAAGAAAATTAGAAATGTGATTTTTCTTGGTCACAATCGCCAATGGTGAAAACTAAGAATGCGACTTATGATCAGACCTAGAAATGCACCTTGGATTCATCAACGTTGTCTTCCTATATATTACTATATATATCTGGATAATTTATATATATTTATATATATATATATATATTTATATATATATTATATTATATATTATATATATAATTATTATATATATATATTTATTATTATATATATATATATAAATAAATGGTGAGTAGTCTCCAATGGAACTTGTATATAGTTGACATGATACCATGGTGATTGTAAAACACCGCAATATGATAATACCCATCGCGTTGTAATGTGCTTCCCAATGCACTGCAATGTGATGCCTAACGCATTAGAAAGTGATGCCCAACGCATTCACCAATATATGATACCCACCACACTGGAATATAAAATATTTCCCAACGTATTGCAATATAAAAACATCAAACACATTGTAATGTGGAAAAAACCAACATACTTGTGATATGATAATATATCTCAACATATTGCAATGTGGTGATATATCTCAATTGATTGGGTTATCTTCATAATCCTATCATAACCCAATACCCAAGGGACAACATATCTTGGGAACCTGAGGTAATCCACTATAAGACTACAATTGAAGATGATGCCACAACCAAAATAGTTATAAAAGTCATTTATGAGTGCAAGCATGTAATAGACACACTACCTATGCCTCTAAAAGACAATGTTTAACCCATCTCATTTCGTCAATGCCATGCTTGTGCTCTTATCTAAAATCACTTTAATTCCATAAGTTGTATCTTGTCCATAATTCTTAAAACCTTGGAAAATTCACCTTAAAATCACCCATAATAGGATCATATGAGTAGTGTTCCAATCATTATAGGAATAAGGTCAATTGCGTTTACCCCCAATTTGTTCAAGTGTTCATGTCCCTAGATATTTAATCTTACACCCATTTTATAAATAAAAAGATCATTTTGGTGAAGTTTTAGAATTAGATCTTCTTCCTAATCAAACTCATAATCCAGAATAGGGATCATGCCAACAATTTGAGGCCAACAATTCCTTTGATACCCTAGAACATCGCACTTTCCTCTACTTATGAATGTCTTGTATTTTTCAATAGTGGGTCAAGAGGAATTTGTTTTGTGTGTACCACACCCTAATAGAAACTACTTCCCATAAAGAGCTACTTCTGGTGGCAATCAACATTTTGAGCTAGAAATAGTTTGATTCGAACCCTTGGCATACAAAATAAATGGAAAAGCATAATTTTGACAATTTCTTAAGACCCTAATTACTTTAATCTACTTAAACACATATGAAGAGGCAATGCTTAAACGTTCTCTACAAAACAAATGAATGCAAAATGCCATAAACCCTTATGCCAATGATGAAGCACGGCATATGAGAATAGGTAGCGTGACTAATGGAAATAATGGCACTTGTAGCCTTGATGACAAGAGTTTGACAATTACAATTGACAAGGATATCTGTTAAGACCTTAAAAAGCACAAGGGGACCCAAAATTTAGATATACAGGTTGCAAATTTTGGGTGGTGTTGTAGCGGCTATAACAAGTCCATAGTATCTGGGGGATAGCTTGACATAGTTTCCAATTCTAAGTGTGTGTTTCTTTGGTTTCACCTTTTATTATACGTGATCACCAATATTTAATTCCCTTTGAACTATTTTCAATTGCATAATTCTATTGTTTATCCTTAACTGTTTTCAATTTTTTGTTAACATGTTTAACCACTTCTTCCATCTCCTTTAACATATATGGTCCTTCTATAAATATTTTGTAATAACTTGTAATTCCCATAAAATACCCGATATCAACTACATCCTTAGGTATTGACCATTCTATGATAGATTGTATCTTTTTCAAATCCACAACAATCCCTTCCTCAAATACCACATGTCCTAAATATTGAATTTATTTATGGTAAAATGAGCATTTGCTAAATTTAGCATACAACTCATTTTCTCTAAGTGTTTGAAGAACAATTTGCAAATGTTGATCATGTTCTTCTTTACTCTTTGAGTAAACCTAAATGTCATCTATGAATACAATGAAATTGTTAGGGTAGAGCCTTAACCCCTTTATTTATGTAATAAGACCAAGGAGCCTAGTTAGAGTCACAGTTAGTTAGGGAGTCAATAAATCCTGTAAGCGATTATCTACATTAATTATTATTGTAAGTGGTTGACCCACATTATAGAAAAAGGACCAGAGTTAGTCGTAAATGACCCATACTTAATAAATAAAGTGGTTAACCTGTGTTATGTAAGGGACAACTAGTAGTTAAGGTTTTGGATGTCATTAACCTATAAATAGTCTTATTTAGTAGGGGAAATATCATCAAGTCTTATTGTAATTGAGCTCTGCTCTATTGGAGGTTTCCACCTCGAAGAGGAAAGTGAACATTGTATTTTGCTTCTTAATAATAAAATATCTTGCAGTTTTGTCTCATTTCATGTGATAATTATGTGTTTTGGGCTATATTTCTTGGTGTTTTTGGTATTCTGGATTTCTCACAGGTCAAGAGCATAACAAGTGGTATTAGAGCACTTTCTAGGGCCAATAGTACCTCCAATTTTTGCAGATTATTTTAGGCTAGAGACGCGTTCCAATGTATTTAAACCACAAGATCTTTCATTAAGCACATAAACTTGTGGATTTAGGGAGGCATGCATGCAGGAACTACAAGAGGTAGTCACGCTTGTTGGAATCCCTTGTAACTCCTATGGAATCCCTTCGAGTAGTAGCGCATTAGATATAACCACGCACAAACTACACTTCCATGTACCCTTGGGTATATCGGAAGCCCCTTAGGATAACCTGAAACCTATCCTTAGATAAGTCGTTGTCTGTCTTGCTGCGATAGTACACTGTGAACAACACTCGAGGAGATTACTCGCACAAACAATAGGGTAGTCGGGTAGTATGACGAAGGGTACGATCGATTCTCTTTAGTTAGCACCTTGAAATATTGGGTTGAGTACTATAGTTGGACCCCTCCGTATATTGTGATCTGTAGCGCCTAACACTCCTTTGTGACCATAGTTACCTCCACTATTTTAAGATCACCCCCTATATTTTCTTTCATATTAGATCTAGTTGTTGGAGTTTGACTTCCGATGTCCACATCAAATCCCATAGTTGAGGTTATACCACCACCATACAAGATCAAATTCGGTAGTTGGGATTTTCATAGTGCAGATTAAACCCTTTGTGCAGTGAGGTCTGGCCACCATAGTCTAGATCGGATAGTCACAACACATTCTGCAGTACCAAGACCCTTGGGTTTCTATTGCTACAGTTTTGACTCGATTTTCATAGGATAATTGGTAGTACCACTATTTTTGGAATTCAACCATTGTAGTATTGATTAGCTGGGAGTAAAAATAAAATAAAAAAGTCCGAGGCCATCTCAGGATGCTTGCAATAGAATTAGCCCGTAAGATTTAGGACAATGAGTTGGTCGTAGTGGTAACATTCACTTGTAAGCACCCAATTTTTTGGTTGTCCAAAATTTTTCCCAACTCGGCTTCAAGTGACCCACGTCACTAGACTCCTGAGCTTGCCCTCTTCCAAGCATACTACTCTTAAGTAAGCTCAAAATTTGATGATGGCTTGTTTATGCTCGATACTAGGTCTCAAGTTATGGTTGCGGAAAGGACATCTAAGAAGGTCGACAACCTTGAGAAAACATTCAATGAGTTTGAGGAGTCCATTACCTCCCTGATCGAAAAACTAATGACCGTTATAATGAAGTATTGCAAACTCATGAGGGAGGATCCTAGTCTTGATGCCCAGATAGAAGGATAATACAACCATCACATTCACTTCCATGGATGGCACCACTCTTCGAACCATTGTACACCCAAGATGGATATGTACAAATTTGATGGTTCTAAGCCTACAGTATGGGTAGCACAAATGGAACAATATTTTTTCCTTAATGATATATGTGATGATGGAACTAGACTATATGTGGGATCCCTTTACTTGGACCAAGAGAGTTGGAAATGGTGGCAATGGCATCAAAAATTTTATCTAGGTTGGGAAACTTGGAACATGTCCTCAAAATCCATATGTGACCGCTTTGATCAAGAATCTCATTTTTTGGGTCGTCTCAATAAGCTCAGGAAAATAGGTATAGTAAAGAACTACATTGCAACCTTTGAACAATTGGCCATTAGAATTGAAGGCCTAAGAGATGAATTTTACTTGGAATATTTCATCAGTGGCCTAAAGGAAGACATCCAAGCCCATGTCTGAATGCATCACCCAGCTACTTGGTTTTACGCATGTTGTAAGGACTTAGATGTGGAAGTCACCTTAAATGCCCAATCCAATCGTCCAAATTTCATCGTTAAGGAATGTCCCACTCGAGCTCCAGGCCCCACCCAAACACTTAAGGTTCAAAAGGTGTCGTCAGCAAAAATGGATGAAAGAAGGGAACAAGGATTGTGCTACTACTTTGATAACAAGTACTCCCATGGACATGAATGCAAGGAACCAAAATTCTTTCAAATTGATGCTACTAATAACAACACAACTGATGAAGCTCCATCCCCTGAGGTGCCTGAGGAAGAAGTGGGTGAAACGCAAACTGACCCAAGCAATGATATCACAGCTATGCTAGATGGTCTAGTTATATCACTACATGCCTTGGCTGGAATTTCTTCACCCCAGACTCTCAAAATATGGGGTAAACATAGGCCAGTAGTGGTATTGATTGATAGTGGAAACATTCATAACTTTGTCCATAAGAGAGTCACAGAATTTGTTCATTGCTTTGTATGGGTGGTATCTAATTTCCATGTCCTTATCAGTAATGGTGGGACCATGAAATTTGAAGGACACTGTGAAAATATTAAGCTTCAAATGGTGGATTCACACCTTAAAAACCACATGTTTTCCATTGAAATGGGTGGTTGCAACATTGTCCTTGGCCCCCGAATGGCTTCGCACACTGGGCCCTATCATAATAGATTTACAAGAGTTATATATGATCTTTAAGCAAAATGACCACACTCATACATTCAGGGGACTCTAGGCAGGTGCTCCTACTATCATCAACTCGCATCGAATGGAGAAGATTTTTAGAAATGGCCATCATGGAGTAGTAGCCCAATTTAATGCCATCCAGGCCATTAAATCCACTAGGTATTAGATTGCCACCATTGAATCTTTGACAAACCTAAAGAGCTTCCATCCTCTAGGGGTGAACATAATCATAACATCCCTTTGGTCCGAGTGCCCAGCCTCCAAATGTTAGCCCTTATCGATATCATTTTTCCCAAAAGAATGAAATTGAAAAAATCATCAAGGAACTCCTCGAAGCTAGTGTTGCTTGTTCTGAAACCAACCCTTATTCATCTCCAGTGGTTATGGTTCTAAAGAAATATGGATAGTGGCACATGTTTCTTGACTTCCAAGCCATTAACAGGCTCACTGTTAAGGAAAATTTTCATATTTTGGTTGTTGATGATCTTCTTGATGAATTGCATGGTAATAAATTCTTTACCAAGCTAGACCTCTGCTCGTGTTATCACCAAATACACATGAAGGAAGTGGAAATTGTTATGAAACCAGCTCAGAAAAAGATAGAAAAGATAGATCAACGCCTTAGAAATAAGCCTCTTCGAGGGGGAAACCTCCTTTACATTACAAAAATGAACAATTCTTGGATGATACAAATGAGAAGGCCTCCTTTCTATATATAGGAGTCTAAGGGGTCATAATATAATTAGAGTCGACATAACAATAATAATATAAGGGCACAATAATAACAATAGTGGTCTTCTATGGGGCACAATAATAACAATATGGGGACTACACGAGCACAACAATATAATAAGGGGGTTGTACTAATAACAATAAAGGGTTATACTAGTAGTATAGGGACCTAACATGCCCCTCTCCTTCAAAAAGTGTTGTCCTCAATGCTTGAGTAGTTCTTAATGCTTCTATATAAAATTCCAGTGGGTAAGTTCTACCACTTGATGAGATACTCTGAAATTGACTGATTTCATAGCTGTCAGGTTCTTCTTTCTATGATTGCTCCAGGTTCCAATATGATTTTTCCTGCCTTGTCAAGTTCTGGCAATATTGTTTGAAATGGGATCTTCTACAACTTTTGAATGAGTGGCCACACTTCTTCGTCCTTCTTCCATTCATCCCTTTCTTCGTTTATCCAATATGGTTGGATAATAGAAATGGTGCACAACAGTGCTTCCACATCCTCATCCTTTCTTGAGAGTGCATTTGCCACAACATTTTGCTTCCCTTTTTTGTAGATGATTTCAAAGTCATAACCCCACATCTTTGTGACCCATTTTTGTTGCTCTTCAGAGGATAATATTTCTTCTAAAAATTATTTAAGACTATCATGATCTGTTTTTACCTTGAAGTGTCTTCCCATTAGATAGGGTCGCCATTTCTTAAGTGCATGTAGTATTGCCAACATTTCCTTCTCATAAATAGCTTTGTGAAAATACTTTCCTTTGATTGTATGACTTTCGAAAGCAATGGGTCTTTCATCTTGCAATAAAACAACACCAATTCCATTTCCTGAAGCATCACATTGCACAATAAATGTTTTTGTGAAGTCTGATGTAGCTAAGACCGGTTCTTGGCACATTGCCTCTTTAAGATGTTCGAAGGCCTTTGTTGCTTTTGGAATCCATGAAAATGCATCTTTCTTCAATAATGTTGTTAAAGGTGCCACTATTCTCCCATAATTATTAACAAACTTGTGATAATACCCTGTCAACCCGAGAAATCCTCACAGATGCTTTATGGATGTGGGAATTTTCCATTCCTTAATGGCTTTAATTTGCTAGGGTCTACCTTAACACCTTCATGAGATACAATATGACCCAAATATTCCACCTCTTGTACTCCAAAGAAACATTTGAAGCTTTTTGTGTTAGAAAATTATATATTACGGAGCAAGGGAACACATAAAATATTGCAGAAATATAAACACAGAAAACGCATAAAACAAGAGAGACACAAATATATGTGGTTCACCCAGTTTGGGCTACATCCACGAAGAAACAACCAGTCCTTCCTTTTATATTATCCAGCAAACTAAAGAATACAACCTACAGCAGATCCGCTGTAACACCCTCTTCGCTCTCAATCTCCTCTCTCTTTCTCACTCAGGATACAGATCTACATAGACGCAATACAATTCCCTCATATATAGTGAGGGGTTGCCTTCTAGGGAAAAAAACCCTAAATTAAACATAACTTCTACCATCAGATCTCCACCTAATGAACAACACAGATTGACTAGAAATTACTATACTTTTACAAGGTAATTTTACATCTATTCTTAGCTTCGGGGGCATTGTCCCCGAAACCCCCCCAAAGGTTGCAGCGGCCCCCCCTGGAACCCCCCTACAACGAATATTTTATGGGCGGCGTTGCCGCCCCATTTTGAATTGGGGTCCAATGTGGCAATACCTTTGAATACATAAGATAATCAAGCTCCACACCCAAAAATCTCCCACTTGGAGACTGATTATAGCAACTCCACTACTGATTCATTTGCTGGACAATGACTCCTCTCTGGACTTGGTTGTTTCTCATCTTCTTCATCATACTTGAAGACCAGTTGAAACTGAGCATATTCTCAGTTCTCCCTGGTTACAACTTTTGTTAGCATATCTACAGGATTCTGGCTAGTGTGTATCTTTTCCAGCTTCAACTCTCCATCTTCCAACACTGATCATATGAAATGGTACTTGAGCTGTATGTGCTTAGTCCTAGAATGAAATGCTGAGTTCTTGCAAGATGAATGGCACTTTAGCTATCACTATATAACATGCCCATATCATGCTCCTTACCCAATTCACCCATAAACCTTTGAAACAAATCATTTCTTTACTAGCCTTTGTAGAAGCAACATACTCTGCTTCTGTTGTTGAAAGTGCAACAACACTTTGGATTTTTGAAACCCAGCTGACAGCTATTCCACCTATAGTAAATACATATCTTGTAGTGCTCCTCTTATTATCTCTGTCACCTGCCATATCTGCATCAACATATCCTTGTAGAGAAATGTTTGAACCACCAAAGCATAATGCTTGATTTGTGGCACCTTTCAAATATCTGAGAATCCATTTCACTGCCATCCAATGTTCCTTTCCTGGATTGTTCATGTACTTGCTTACAACTCCCATTGCATGTGCAATATCAAGCCTTGTGCAGACCATTGCATACATTAAGCTTGCAACTATTGTTGCATATGAAACTTTAGACATATAATCCATGTCTTCCTGGGTCTTTGGGCACATTTCCCTACTAAGTTTAAAATGGCTAGCAAAAGGTGTACTAACTAGTTTTGCATTGTGCATATTAAATCTTTTCAACACCTTTTGTATGTACTCATTCTAAGACAATGTCAGTTTGCAATTTTTCATGTCTCTAGTTATTCTCATTCCAAGGATTTGTTTTACAGCTCCCAAATCCTTCATTGCAAATGAATTTGCCAATTTTCTTTTGAGCACATTCATTTCCTGCATGTTAGACCCTGCAACACGCATTTCATCTACATACAATAACAATATAATATAGCTGCCATCATTTTGCTTTTTTCAGATAAACACAATGATCAGAGTGACATCTAGTATAACCTTGTTCAGACATAAACTTGTCAAATTTTAGATACCACTACCTTAGAACCTGTTTTAAGCCATACAAGCTCTTCTTCAACCTGCAAACTAGTTTCTCCTTCCCTTTTACCTCATATCCTTGTGGTTGCTGCATATATATCTCTTCCTCCAAATCCCCATGGAGAAAGGTTGTCTTTACATCTAATTGCTCAAGATGCAAATCTTTAGCTGCTACTAGACTTAGAATAGTTCTGATTGAAATCATTTTAACAATATGAGAAAATATTTCATCAAAATCAATACCTTTCTTCTGTGCAAACCCCTTCACCACAAGTCTAGCTTTGTACCTCTGTTTTCCTCCATCTTCTTCCTTAAGCCTGTAAACCCATTTTTTTTGCAATGTAGTTTTACCTATAGGCAACCTGACTAAGTCCCAAGTCTGGTTATGCATTAAGGAGTCCATCTCTTCTTCCATGGCTAGCTCCCACTTCTTCCTACTTTCAACCTGCATTGCTTCTTCATAACATTCGGCTTCACCAGAATCAGTCAATAATAAATAATATAATGAAGGAGAGTATCGTTCAGGGGGTCTACTTATCCTAGTAGATCTTCTAACACCACTTTCAGGTGTTTGGTGTGCCTGTTGCTATTGTGGTGGTTGTTGTTGTTGTGGTTGTTGATTATTATTATTTTTAGGCACCTTTGCTTTTTCAGTGATCTCATCAAGAACTGTGTATTCCTTATTTTCTTTCTCTTGTTTCTTTTCCTGCAATTGATTCTTATACAAGACCATTTCATTGAATATTACATCTCTGCTCCTAATTATTTTGTGATTTTCATAATCATATAAGCGATAATCAAAATCATTAACACCATATCCATTAAAAGATACATTTCTTTGATTTTGCCTCAAGCTTTGTTCTATTTTCTTTATTAATATGGACAAAGGCCTCATAACCAAAAGGCTTTAAAAATGAGTAGTTTACCTTTTTACCTATCCATGCTTCCTTTAGAACACCACCATCCAAGGAACTTGAAGGCCCTCTGTTTATTAGATAAACAATAGTATCTACAACATCTGCCCAAAATTGTAAAGGCAATCCTGCATGAAATCTCATGCACCTTGCACGCTCCATGATTGTTTTGTTCATCCTTTCTGACACACCATTTTCTTGCAGTGTTCTTAGAACTGTCTTCTCTCTGCGAATTCCATGCTCTGAACAATACCTATCAAGCTCGTTGCTGCAATATTCACCTCCATTGTCTGATCTGAGACACTTCAATTTCTTTCTTGTCTCAATCTCAACCAAAGCTTTGCATTTCTTGAAAGTATCAAATACATCTGATTTATTCTTAATACAAAAAATCCAAGTTTTTCTAGTTGCATCATCAATAAAAGTAACATAATAATGAGAGCCACCGAGATATGATACTTGAGCAGGTCCCCATACATCTATATGCACAAGCTCTAATTTTTCGCTCTTCTTTCCCAACTCTAAGAAATCTGACCCTCTTCTGTTTTCCATAAATGCAATTCTCACAGAAGTCCAAATCAACATTCTTCAAACCCGGCAACAAATTCCTTGAGTGAAGGATCTTCATCCCCTTCTCACTCATGTGTCTGAGCCTATGATGCCATAATGCTGCATCTGCTCCTTTGGAAGTTAAAGCATTAACAGAGTTAGAAATACCATTGCATAAATATAGTGTACCAACCTTTTCACCTTTTTCTATTACCAGGGCTCCTTTGGTGACCTTCCAAGCTTTATTTGTGAAAGTTGTCACACAATCTTCACTGCCTAACTGCCCTGTTGAAATCAGATTTTTCTTCAGATTTGGAACATGCCTTAACTCCTTTAGTAGCCATTGGTTTCCATTCTGCTGTTTTACAAGAACCTTACCCATTCCAACAATTTTACAGGGTTTATCATCACCCAAACGGACTTGTCCAAAATCTCCTTGAACAAAGTCATGAAAGTATTTCTTATCAGGTGTGGCATGGAATGAGGCCCCTGATAATATTTTCGAAAGAAAGAATCAAAGCATCTTGTAACACCTCACCTATCACATTTGCTTCATGATTGTTTTCTTGTTGTGCATCTCCTTCTTTTCCTTTGTGAGATCTACAGTCTTTCTTTAGGTGTCCTTTCTTTCCACATTTCCAACACACTATCCCCGATCTAGACTTGCATCTGCCTTTCCTTGATTTACTACAATATCCTGAGATCTTTCCTCTTTCCATTTCTCTTCCCCTAGACTCTGCACTTAAAGCATTACCCGATGTCTCACTGGAGCTTTTTCATCGCATTTCATCGCTAAGGATAGCACTGACAACATCATCAAACTTTAAAGTACTAGATCCAGAAACAGAGTTACTAATGGCCACTACTAAACTATTCCAACTTTCTGGCAATGAGCACAAGAATAAAAGAGCTCTAACTTCATCATCAAAGTTTACCCCTACAGAACTTAACTAACTTGTAACAGTATTAAAATCATTTAAATGGTCTGCAACAGATCCACCTTCCGACATCTTCATATTAAATAACCGTTTCATAAGAAATACCTTGTTTGAGGTCGAGGGTTTTTCATATAGTTTCACCAACGCCTTAATCAAACCCTCTGTCGTTGTTTCCTTCAAAATGTTGAAGGTGACCGATGCTGTAAGGCACAACCGTACTATTCTGAGTGCCTTTTTATCGAGAAGGTTCCATTCTTCATCTGTCATACCTGTCGGCATCTTTTTTTTTCCTCCCAATGGTAGGTACAGATCTTTTTGATACAGATAATCTTCCATTTGCATCTTCCACATCGAGAAGTTTTGGCTGTTAAATTTCTTGACCCTAAACTTACCATCTTCCACTATTGCTCCCACTCGAACGAGGAACCCTTCTTTCCTGCGAGTTTATTAGCCAAATAGACATTCGGCTCTGATACCAGTTGTTAGAAGATTATATATTATGGAGAAATGGAACACATAAAATATTGCAGAAATATAAACATAGAAAACGCATAAAACAAGAGAGATACAGATATACGTGGTTCACCCAGTTTGGGCTACATCCATGGAGAAACAACCAGTCCTTCCTTTTATATTATCCAACAAACTGAAGAGATACAAGCTACATTAGATCCATTGTAACACCCTCTTCTCTCTCAATCTCCTCTCTCTTTCTCACTCAGGATACAGATCTACATAGACACAATACAATTCCCTCGTATATAGTGAGGGTTTGCCTTCTAGAGAAAAAAACCCTAAATTAAACATAACTTCTACAGTCAAATCTCCACCTAATGAACGACCCAGATTGACTAGAAATTACTATACTTTTACAAGGCAATTTTACATCTATTCTTAGCTTCGGGGGCGTTGCCCCTGAAACCCCCCCAAAGGTCACAGCCACTCCCCTTATACCTCCCCTACAACGAATATTTTATGGGTGACATTGCCACCCCATTTCGAACTGGGGTCCAATGTGGCGATACCTTTGAATACAGAAGATAATCAGGCTCCACACCCAACATTTTGCATATAATTGTTTCTCCTCCAATAGTTTGAGCACCTTGTCAACATTTTGAACATGATCCTTCCAAGACTTGTTGCAGATTAGTATATCATGAAAAAATACTAACACAAATTTTCTAATGAAGGGTTTGAAAATGGAATTCATCAAACCTTGAAATGTAGAAGGTGCATTGGTAAGGCCAAAAGGCATGACCAAAAATT
>APFE030431639.1:6500-18746 GCA_000404065.3 Pinus taeda | reverse complement strand
TTGAGCTCCCTATAATCTAGACACATGTGCCATGATCCATCCTTCTTGTGCACCAATACTACTGGAGCAAAGAAAGAAATTTGACTAGGTTGAATTATACCAGCCTCGAGCATTTCTGTAGCCATACGTTCAATTTCACTCTATTGGGCATAGGGATATCTGTACGGCCTAATGTTTGGAGGAACACCTCTTGGAATCAAATGAATAGCATGATCATGATCATGAATAGGTGGGAGGCCTTTGGGAGTCTCAAATACCTTGGAATGATTGTCCAAGACTTTTTGGAGATCTAGAGAAATAGACGATTTCGATGTGGGAACCTCTAGCAAACATAATTGTGCAATTATGCCTTGTTGTTCCTTCTTTAGAAGCTTTGTCATACCATTAGAGCTGATTATATTTCCCGGTTTCCCTGAAATACCCCTTAATTCAACTTCCTTTCCTTCCGCAAGAAATTTCATGAAAAGTTCTTGAAACTTAAAAGCTATTGTACCCAAGGATTGTAGCCGTTGGACTCCTAGTACAACATTAGCACCACCCATTGGGATGGAAAGCATTGGGTTATTCAATACATATTCTCCCATGGATAGCTTGATATTATGGCATTTTCCAGAGAAATTTATGGTTCCTCCACTTACAACCATCACTTGACACTCTGGTGCTGGATATAGGAAGCAGTTCAATTCCTTGGCTATCTTACACTGAATAAAATTATGGGTACTTCCTGAATCAATCAACACTATTACCTTTTTCTTCCTGATATGTCCTTCTATATTGATAGTTTGAGGAGTGGTAATTCCAGCCAATGCATTACAAGATATGGTCAGATTCATTTCTTCTTTATCTAGGGTTTATTCCTGGAGTATATCCTCTTCTTTTGACATTTCTTGTTTCTTTT
Organism: Pinus taeda; assembly: GCA_000404065.3. Lineage (NCBI taxonomy): Eukaryota > Viridiplantae > Streptophyta > Pinopsida > Pinales > Pinaceae > Pinus > Pinus taeda. The sequence continues at coordinate 17,848 of APFE030431639.1, read as the reverse complement.
CTTCCTCCTCTTCACAATCAACATAGAATAATTTCTTCTCAGCACACTTATGACCTTTAGTGTATTTGCTATCACAACTGTAACAAAGCCCTTTTTCTCTTTTTTCTTCCAATTGTTGTGAGGCTAACCTTGTAAGTTTTGGAAGGCTAGGGGCAACAACACTTCCATCTTTATAGTTGTGAGTGGTAGGCTTCCTCGTTGCCATAATCTTGCTTTCCATTTTTCTTGCTAACCGTAATTTCTTCTTTAATGAATCAAGTTCCCAAAGGTGAACCTCATGTTGGATATTATCCTTTAAACTCCCTATGAACACATCAATCCTATGCTCCTCTGGAATATCTTTTACCCTTATGTTAAATTTTTTGAATTCCTCAATGTGCTCCATCATTGAACCCTTTTGTTTGAGATTTATCAATTGGCTAAAAAATGTGTTGCTTTTTGTATCCTCATAATAAGCTATCATTTCTTCCGTAAAAATTGACCAAGTGACAATTTTTTTGCGAGAGCAAAGCCATCGATACCATACAAGCTGATTTGGTTCCAAATATAAAGTTACAATACGTACCTTTTGTGTGTTTTGCACATTATGGGGATAGAAAAATTGCTCCATTTGTAGTATCCATGTTCTGAGATCCTTGCCATCAAACTTCCTCATATCGATTTTTGGAACATGGTGGGTCTTCAATCCAACATTAGAGTCTATGAAATCATGATTACCATTTCTTTTGTTCTCATCATGAGTTTCTTTTAGTAACCATTTCTTGTAGCAACTTATTCAAATTTATATTCAATTCTTCCATCCTAGCATCCTGCCATTCATCTTAGCATCCATGCCATCCAGATTAGCTTCCATGCCATCCATCTTAGCTTCCACGCCATCCATCTTAACTTGCACACCATTCATATTAGCTTCCATGCCATTCATCTTGGCTTCAATTACCTTTTGTGAGAGTGAACTTTGTTGTACTTGTTCTTGTAATTTTGATATATCATGTTGCATTTCTTCCTCTTCTTCAAGAGTCATGCTAGAGATTTCAGGTTGCTTACTAGGTGTTTCCATTTTCTTTCTTCGGGGCATAAATTAATTCTAATAATTCTTCACTATTCCTCTTTGAATTCCTTCAAACTATTTTTTCAAACCAATCTTATGCAAAATTTAAAAAACTACACACCTTTTTTTTCACTTTGTAAAAGGTTGATATTGAATCTGTTGTATCTCTGTAACTGTAGATCTTGAATATCTAGAATCGCATCTTGTAGTATCCCTTTGAGTACTCTTTTTAACCCCGCAATTTTGATCAAGGTTGGATTCTCCAAAAAAGAGTTATGCCAAATCTCCCACGGCGACCTGATTATAGACTTCTTCAATAGAGTGAACTTGTACGAAGTTCCACGTGTCACTGTTTCAACCTTAGTATCTAAAACTGATATACAGAAAACTACAGGCCATCCTCTTTCTGAAACTTCTTACGAAATTTCAATTTGATGCTCAGAACAAAAGTTATGATGATTTTCCCCAGGTCACCTATTTGGAATGTAATTTGGGAGTCTGCAAAACCCTAACTTCCTTAGATCATATATCCAAAAATATAGCGAGACAAGCTCCAAAGTTTGGACCAAATGTTTGAAACGATTTCAGCTCAAATGGGTTTTTTGTTTTAGCTTCTAAAACGTCGCAAAAAAAAAGTTATAGCAAAAATGCCACAATGACCTATTTGGAGTAGCGAAACCCTAAAATCCAAAGCTCTGATACAAAATGTTATGAAACCAACTCACAAAAAGATAGAAAAGATAGACCAATGCCTTAGAAATAAGCCTCCTTGAGGGGGAAACCTCCTTTACATTACACAAATGAACAATTCTTAGATGATACAAATGACAAGGCCTCCTTTCTATATATAGGAGTCTAAGGGGTCATAATATAATCAAAGCTGACATAACAATAATAATGTAAGGGCACAATAATAACAATAGTGGGCTTCTATGGGGCACAATAATAACATTATGTGGACTACATGGGCACAATAATATAATAAAGGGGTTTTACTAATAATAATAAGGGGTTATATACTAGTAGTATACGGACCTAACAGAAATTCCCAAGACAACCTTCTGAACTCATGAAGGACTTTATGAATTCCTGGTCATGCCATTTGGTCTCTGTAATGATCCATCCACTTTTCAAAGCCTCATGAACCACCTTTTGAAGCCATATCTTAGAAAATTTCTCCAAGATCACAAATTATTTATCAAATTATCCAAGTTCTCCTTTGGCATGGAAGAAGTTGAGTATTTGGGACACATTGTGGGTCATGAAGGAGTGAGGGTTGATCTGAAAATGATTCAGGTAATGCAAGATTGGCCCCAACCAAAAAATTTGAAAAGTTTGAGGGGATTCTTGGGTCTCACGGGCTACTATCACAAATTTGTCCCAAATTATGGATGCATTGCCAAAATCCTCACTAATATTCTCAAGAAAAAATCATTTCTTTGGACTGATGCAGCGTAGCAGGCCTTCTTGGCTCTCAAATGGGCCATGTGCTCCACTCCAGTATTGGCCTTACCAGACTTCACCAAATATTTTGTGATTGAATGTGATGCTTCAGGTACGAGTATTGGCATCGTATTAATACATGAAGGTAGACCATTAGCTTTCACCAGTCAACAAATCAGTGGAAAATATTTGGGTCAATCTACTTATGAGAATGAACTAATGGCCATATTACATGCAGTAGGCACCTGGTGACCATACTTATTGGGGTGATGTTTCCAGATCCACACGGACCATCATAGCCTAAAATATTTTCTAGAGTAGTGCTTATCGTCACCACATAAAAATAAATGGCCTGCAAAAATGTTGCGATATGATTATGACATAATTCACAATAAGGGGCGTAACAATGTAGTGGTTGATTCCTTATCACACCAATTTGAGGATGAGAGCACCCATATATCACTCTCTCTACCCATACTAGATTAGAATGACGAGGCCCATAATGAATGGTTCTCCCATCCCTCTTTGTCCCAACTCATTAATAACTTAAGAGAATATCCTAATTCCTCAACAAACTACTCTTGGAAGGATGATATTCTTCGCTACAAGGATCCGGTAGTGCTATCCTCGACCTACACCCTCAAAACCCGCATCTTGGACAAGTTTCACTCGTCTACGATTAAAGGACATTCAGGATTTTAGAAGACTTACGCATGAGCATGTCATTATTTCTTTTAAACTGACATGAAGAACATAATTCTTACTTTTGTAGCTAAATGTGATGTATGCCAACACAACAAAGGGGAAACAATCAAGCTACTGGGAACCTTACAACCATTTCCACTGCTTGCTTTTGTCTATATGGATGTTTCCATGGATTTCATTCCTGGTCTCCTGAAGTAATGCAACAAATTAGTCATCACGGTGGTTGTTGACAGACTTTCCAAATATGATAATTTTTTCACTCTACCACACCCATTTACCCCAACATTGGTGGCTCAAGTTTTCTTGGACTATATCTTTAAACTGCATGTCATGCTGACTTCCATTGTGTCTGATCAAGACCCCACTTTCACCATAAAATTTTGGCAAGAAATTTTCAAGCTCCAGGGCACGCAACTCCAACTAAGTACAACTTATGATCCCCAAAAAATGGTCAAATAGAAGCAATCAACATATGTTTGGAGACCTATCTGAGGTGCTTCACTCTAGACAAGCAACATCAATGGGTATAGTAGTTGCCTTTAGTTGAATGGTGGTATAATACTAACTATCATGAAACCACCAAGATGACATCATATGAGGCAATGTATGGCCAACTACCACCTTCACCAGTTTCTTATATCCCTGGATGTTCCAAATTACATGCAATTAATCAACTCCTATAGAAACGTTCCACCATGATCGCTCACCTCAAAGATAATCTACATCAAGCTGAGAATAAAATGAAGCAACAAGCTGACCAAGATCATTTTGAGCATTCATTTCAAGAAGGGGATCAAGTATTCCTGTGAATCCAACCATATAAGAGAACATCTCTCAAAGAAAAGGATTTCCAAAAACTAACACCAAAATTGTATGGGCCTTATCAAATACTTCACACATAAGAGAAACCACTTACAAACTGGCCTTGCCACCTACTTCAAAAACTATCCAATCTTCCATGTATCATGTCTCAAGAAAGTGGTGGGCAATAATTGCAGTTTTCAAACAAGTATGCCAGAATTGGATGAGGAAGGCTCACTTTGGCTCCGACCAGAACAAGTCTTCGATACTCATGAAATACATCTCCTAAACACATGATCAAGGAAGTCCTCGTCAAGTGGCAAGACACCTCTCTAGAAGATGCGATATGGGAACCAACCATTGTTCTTCAGATGTTTCCATAGCTTCAACCTTGAGGAAAAGAATTCTTTTGATGGGTGGGGGGGGGGGGGGGGGGGGGGCGCGGGATGTTATGGTCCAACCCTAACCCCTTTATTTATGTAATAAGCCCAACGGGCCTAGTCAGAGTCATAGTTAGTTAGAGAGTCAATAAAGCCCATAAGTGGTTATCCAAATTAATAATAATTGTAAGTGGTTGGCCCGCATTATAGAAAAGGGACCACAATTAGCTGTAAATGGGCCATAGATAAAAAATAAAGTGATTAACTTGTGTTATGCAAGGGACCACTAGTACTTAGGGTTTTGGATGTCATTAAGCTATAAATAGTCTTAGTTAGTAGGGGAAATATCATCGAGTCTTATTGTAATTGAGCTCTACTTTGTTAAAGGTTGTCCCCTCGAAGAGGAAAGTGAACATTGTATTCTACTTCTGAATAATAAAATATCTTGTAGTTTGTCTCATTTCATGTGATAATTCTATGTTTTGGACTATATTTCTTTGTATTTCTGTATTCTGGATTTCCCACATGTCAAGATCATAACAATAACTTTGTCCATAAAAGGTCTAAACACACTATTCATCAGGCGCATGAAAGTGGTTGGTGCATTAGTGAGCCCAAATGGGAGTACCGCGAACTCATAATGTCCATATCTTGTTATGGATGTTGTTTTTTAAATATCCTCATCCTTGATCCTAATATGATGGCATCCAGATCTTAAATATTTAAAAAAAAAATTGAAGCTCCCTTGACTTAGTCAAACAAATCATCAATTTGGGGCAAATGATTGTCGTTTTGGATGGTCATTTTATTGAGCTACCTGTAGTCTATAAAAAGTCTAATATTTCCATAATTTTTCTTAGAAAATAAAATTTGTGCACCCAAGGTGATACACTGGGTCTTATCTACTTCTTATCCAACATATCTTGAAACTAAATTATTAACACCATTAACATAGGAATGCTCATCCTATACAGGGCTTTTGATACCGGTACTGCTCCATGAATGAGGTCAATGGTGAAGTCTATATCCCTCTTTGGAGGAAGTCTTGGTATTTCTTCAAGGAAGACATCCTTATATTGTTTCAATATACAATAATTATCTAAATATGGTTTTTGATAGCTACTAGAAAGGTCTTCAATTTGAATTGAAAACATTCAACGTCCTTAACGAGCATATTTATTTAATTGTAAGGGATGAATTTTCCTCATAGAAATATCTCTTGGGAATTCTTTAATTGTGCAGACCTCCCCTTCAACATTAATGCAAGTGAAAGATTTTTCTAGGCAATTTAAAATCACTCTAGGGAGTTCCAACCAATCCATACCAGCAAGAACATCATATTATCCCAAAGATAAATTGTTTGGATTTAAATGAGTATTCATTCAATTCAAATTTAATGAACAATATTTATTTATTTTAGTAACTTTTATTTTGGCTCCTGTGGCCAATTGTACTAACTAAGGCTTACTATGTTTTTCCCTTTTAAGTCCACAGTTTTCAATTACAGCAGCGGAAATATAACTTAAAGTAGAACCAAGGTCAATTAGTATTGTGACATTTTTCTCAGAAATTTTACCTTGGATTTCCACCATAGTGGATTGGTGATTTTCTTGTCTCCCATTCAGTGCCAAACTAATCCTTGGCATGTTGCAAGCAATATCATTAACTATAGAGGCTTCTTGCATGTTGTTTATTGTTGCATTTTTGTTTACAAGATTTTGGGGACAATCCCTCCACAAATTTTTCTCATTGCATCCCTAACACTTTATTGATGGTATGGTTGATTCACCAAAATTCCTATTTCCCGCTCCTGCTCTTTGTCCACTTTTTTGTCCTAGATTTTTTTACTGATTTACACTTCTATTTTAATTTCACCCTTGATTGTTTCTAAAGGTATTGGAAAAGGAAGGTTTCTTAAACCCCTTTTTCTTAGCAATGAACATTTTGTTTTTCTTAGCCATCCAACTTTTAGAATTGTCACTCTTGTGTTCTCTCTAATTAAAACACAATTTTTCCTTCCTTATAGTCTCATCCACTGTTCTTGGATTGTCAATTTCAATCCTCTCCCCATACGAAAAATGTATGCAACTAATAAATCTTTGTATTTTTTCCTTTTCCTCTTTCAAGTAAGGTACATATCTAAAAAAACTCATGATTGTTTTTTACAAATTCGTCCATAATTAATTTTTGCAACCTTATCTCATGAAATTCTCTGGTCTTCTCATCAAAATAATTTTTGGTTAAGTATTCTCTTTTAAATTCCTTTAAAATATTTTTCAGGTTAGATTCTTTCAACTTCTTCTCTTTATGGCCTTATTTTCCTCCCACCATAACATTGCTTTAGCTAGGATTTTTTCTCCTTCTTCAGATTCTCCATCAAAGTTTGAGATCTGATTATTCTGAATTCTCCGTGCAACGAAGAAGTAATCCTTTTCTTTTGGATACAAAAGTAATACTACCATATTTTTGTTCCTCCCTTTCATCAAACTCATGTGTCTTACTTTCATTAGAGGTTATAGAATAATTCTGTCAGTAGATTCATTTCTATATCTCTGCCTATGATTTTATTCAGTTTTCTTACTGCCTATGATTTTATTCAGTTTGATTGTTCATTTCTTTGTTCTTGAGCAAAGCTCCGATACTCTATAACTAAAATTTCACCATAATCTCATGACAATATAGCGCATGCTTTAACTGGAGAATTTTCTCTAATATTCTACCGATGCAGAACTCTGCATTCCTTTATGTGAATGCATCTGAGGTAACAATGATATTTTCAACAAAGGGTTTTATTTTTTGCATTCATATTCTATTATAGTTCTTTTCTATTTTCTCTTTCTCATTAAGACATATTGGCTTCCTTATCGTGTCTGCAGGCATTTTCAGGGTATTTAATCCTAGTTCACTTTATGTTCCAGGTCGTCGCCTCTGAAATAATTTGTAAGAATTTCTATAAGTTTTCTTCACTAGTGACACATTAATGCAAACTCTGTAGTTTTCATTAAAATGATAAGCATTTCAGTTACCATTCATAACATTTTTACTGTTACTAATATTGTACAAGGGTAAATAGTCTTTTGTAAACCTTAATATTCTTCTTTTGTGTAGATATCCCCGAATATCTATGTGGCTCCTAGCATAATATGTATTTGCTCTAAGTTCCAACAAAAAATTACACTTCTTACACTATTAGCTCTCTTGAAATACGACTCACCTCTATGCAGGTAATTAATTCATTATGTTTATTTATCTTTCTAGGTTTTTATTTTCTTACAAATTCTTGTATAATTATTTGTTTCAATAGTTACAGATAAAACCCTACTCATTTATTTCTCAGAATAATGGGGTTTTGTTTTTTATATTAATTTATTTCTTGGGTATTTGGTACCCTCCTGTAAAGAGTTGTCTAAGAAAGAACTCTACTACTTTGAAAATAAACCTTGTTAAGTAATGATAACTTCAATCTTTTATATTTGTGTATTTTTGAATTTTTTTATTATGGGCCTTTCTTTAATTTAGTTTATTACAATCAACCTTACAAGATTATAAGGGTTCAATCCTACTGATCCCGTGATTAGTATTAATTCTTCTTTTAATAGAATTTTCCCTATAGGGATTCTAACCCTTGATAAGTATATTCATGTTTACAAACTTTTATTAGTTAAACCTTTCTTTTTGTTAGATTTAAGACCATAATTATTAGAAGGTCTTATAAACTCTAATCATTCCTTTATTCATTATATCTATATAAACCTTTCTATAATTTATGTATCTTCTCCGAAAAGAATTAAATAGGAATTATATTGTCAAGAAACATTTCTCATTTTGGGTTCTATATATTAGCAAGTTCGTAACATAGTATTTTTCATAGAAAAAACTTCTCTAGGTATACCTTTTTATAGTATTCTCTTCTGCCTTATTTATTAATTTATATTTGCTTTCATTTTATTAGTGATTTTAATTCTTTCAATGCACATTTGCAGGTAATTAAATGCTACGGTTAAATTTTGAAACTTTTTCCTTTAGAAAAGAGGCCTGGAATTCTGCTACTCGTGGAAAAATAAATTTCTTCCTTCTAGATTGAATGAACCTAAAACTTTGGACTATCTTTCTTCTTGTGCAAGACTATTTGTTCAAGGAAAAATACCAGGGATTCTTATCTTCTGTCTTTCAATTCGTAGACTGAGTTCCTGAAACTTTTACCTCCATAATGGAAGACTTTAATTTTATAGGCCCTTTTTGCCTAACGATGTATTGAATTAGTGGATAAATTATATCCAGGACTTGGGGCTAATGTAACTTTTGTTCACTAGCATTGTGGTGTTAGGAAAAACAGGGTGGCGGGTGGGGGGGGGGGGGGGGGGGGGGAGAGGGGGAATCAATATTTTACACACTTCAATTTCAATTTGTTATTCTAATTTTTATACGAGAGTGTTGTAAAGGAAATTGGCATATGTACATGATTGTTACTACAGAGCCTGCGTATATCCAGATAACTTATCTGATCACTTGAGAAATATTAATTAGTGAATTATTATTCCATTATTCATCAATTAAACAATAAGTATAATCAGTTAAGAAGCAGATAGAACATTAACATACACAACCATATGAACACCATAATTTTTAGGTGGAAGCCCAATGTGGGAAAAAACTACCACTATTGTCGTCTTTGTCTTCTTCTTTTATTAAAAATAATCTTCTTACAATCTTTTACTAGCACATAATTTAACTAGTACACAGGATCCTACCTGTAGATGGTTACAACCTTCTCTCTTTTTCCAGCTCCTACTGGAAGGGAGTTACAACCCCCTTTCCCAGGACTGTTATCCTCATCTCTTTGTGGATAACTTTTCAGAATGTTTCAAACTGGATCCACTCCCAACAATTCTAAAATCAACTACTCAAATATTGAATCATCAAATCTACTTGTTAGCCTCCTGCTGTAGCAGGTTACTCATATTTCATGATTGACATTTTTACAGGCCAAATATGTCATACTTTGCATGCTGCAATGCTCCATATTTGCTAAACAGTCACCAAGAAAAGAAAGCTACTCAAAGTTCATCTACTGCATTCCAATTTTGAAGAGTCATTCCAGTTTTGTACAATTCTCATCTAAGGGGAGGTCCAAACAACTTAATCTTGGTCTCCCTAGGTTTCAATTTCCTGTTTTAGAATATAGAAAATAAAAATCTGTCCAAATAGCTTAATCTTGGCAGATGCTTAGATAGGTAGAGAATCGAAGGAGCCCAACTGCTTAATCTGGGCCCTTGGAAGAAATAAGGGTAGTTTGTAGATAGGAAGGCATAAAAAGAAAAATTGAAATGTCGGGTCTGCAAGTCTAAGTGCACCCAAAACCAAAAGAGGAAAAAATGTTAGGAAAGTAGGCTGGGTAAGTAGTTTTGAGGTTGCAGAATCTTGATTTCTGATCATTTCCATGTTTTTTAAAAAAAAAGTATCATCTTTACTCAGGTCACATTCATCAGGCAATTTCATATGAAGGAGCTCAAATCAGGCATGACTAACTTCCCTTTTTTCCTCTTCCCCAAATCATTAACTAATTTCCCCAAAAAAGGGGTCAAGATCTGCTTGATGTATCTTAGTTTCATCATTATCCATGTCATTAGCCTGGGTGAAGATCTGCTTCACTCAAGAAGGATCCATACTTTCTCTACAAAGCTCTATCTCCCCTTCTGAAGCCTAATATCTCTGAAACGTAGCACTTTCTTGTCATCTCCATATTAACTACTAACATTATTATTTAACTCCCTATATTTTCCCCATCCCCCTACTAAAACTATGTGAATAATCCCCTTATGTATATATCCCCTCCCTCTGGTTGAAAATAACCATAAATACCCCCAGGAATTGCTCAGTTTATCTGAAACTTGGCAAGAACCCTCATGCTGCCCCTCCAAACCATCTTCTAATGCAACAGACTCCTTCCAAAGCATAAAATTCCTTTCTAGGTTATCGGACCCCTTCCGAGGCCTCAAATACTCTTCAAAAGCACATACTCACTCCTCCCGGCCGCAATAAACCCTTGTCGATTGCCTTAACATTCCTCCGATCCTGGTGAACCCTCTCCGACGCAATTATCGCAATCAGAAGTCGCAAGGGTATTATGGCTAGCCGTCATTTCTTCCCGATGGACGCTCCGCCGATGCCATTTCGCAATCCGCATATCGCAATATTTTATACCACATAGGTGCACCCCTTTCCTTTTTTCCCGATGCGATCGCGATATCGACAATCGGCGGTCGCAAGCATCACGTTTCCAAAATAAATACCTTCTCATTCTCCGCCGATGCGATATTGCGATCACATCGAAAGAAGTATATCGCATCACAGTAACATATGAGTCACCCTGCCGACCAGATCATTGCCACATCACCCTGCCACATCACCTCGCTGACGTCATCCACCGTACAGCTGACATCAGTAGCCAAAAGAAAGGACAAAACGCGCAAGCGCAAAAGTCGAGCTTCGGAGCTCCGGAATCAGAAACGGAGGCAGTTTTCAATGCGTGATTAGCGCGAAGCGCTAATCGCACATCGCTACGGGAAATGAGTGATATTGGGGAATATTTTGATTCCTTGGCCCTTTTTGCACCGAAAAAGCCCGAAATTGCCCGATTTTGCCAAATTTAACATATTTGAAGACAGAGAGAGACCAGGAACAGAGATTAAAGAGTATCAGATTAAATATGCAGACAGACAACACGTCAAAGAGTATCAGGAAGTGGCGAAGACCATCAATGTAGTGGCGAAGTGTATCAGAGGAGATTTTCTCAGGGCTCGAGGCAAATCCAACATTAAAGCGAAAGCTCTGAAAGTCAAGAAGCAATTGAAGACGCATTGAAGGCTCACCAGCACAAATGACTCCACATTAAACTCACAAAAGATCAGTGGACCAGAACTCAATGCACAGCTATGACAGAACCACTACACCAAGTCACATAGGAC
>APFE030431629.1:118351-136407 GCA_000404065.3 Pinus taeda | reverse complement strand
AATAGGGTCAAGAGAGCATTTGACAAGAAGATCAAAGAGGATACTTTTCAGATTCATGATAAAGTCCTGAAATGGGAAGCCAGAATTGAAGAGAAAGGTAAACATGGTAAGTTTGAAAATTTGTGGAAAGGGCCATATCAGATTTCTGCTTTCCATGGAAATAACACCTACATTCTGCAGGAAGCTGATGGAGCACCATACGCTGGAGGACCTGTTAATGGAAGGTTCTTAAAGCATTACAATCAATGAAATTCTGCCCAGTATCTCATGAACATTGTATATAACTGTTTTATGAATTTTTCCTGTTGAAAATAAATGACAAGCTGAACAGAAGAGCTTAAGCCCGAGGAGAAGGCCCACAAAGCTAAAAAGGAATGCTTGTCAACTTCGTGTGTGTTTTTTTTAGGAAATGGATGAAGCACTGGATCTACAAGTTCTTAGTGTACTACAGGAGTACACTATCCCAAGTGGAGCCACTGTTATCACTTAGAACTGTAAACATTTGTATATAACCCTTTGCCCAAGTCCAATGCCTAAATTTGGTGTTAAATTGTTTTTAGTCTATGTTTCTTACTTAGGGTTGAAGCTTTAAAGATGTTTGATGTAAAGCGTACTCTAATCCTATCAGTCATCCTCCACCATCATACTTTCATAAGACATGTCTTGTCTAATCCATGTCACCGACCCTTTCCGCAATTTCGCAGCGGAGTCTCTTATTGGTCAGTTTCGCTGCATAATCATTGTTTAGCCATTTTGCAGCGTCACCATCAAGCCGTTTCGCAGCGTATTATGACAATTCAAAACTAAACGCGCTACGAAATCGCAGATTCGTGCATTTTGTAGCGAATATTTCTAAAAGGGTCAGCTCCGTTAATGAGTCACCATTCCCGTCCTCTCATGTCAGTTTTTCGTACCTCCCAAACGCTCATTAACCATCACTCCACTAATAGATTTGCAGACATGCGCATCAGTATCAATCCAAATGAGTTTTACTATGCATAGATCTTTGTGATGATTGTGAATGTACATAAGTGACCAGCTCGTGTGATAATTATATGTGAGTTTGCAAGTGAAGCCGCTTTCAAGAGAGCCTGTTGCAAGCGAGGCTGAGCCAAAAAAAAGAAGAAAGGATTGAATTACCATTCCAGTTGAAGTTGTTGTTCATTAGCAGTGCGAAGATTTCAAAGACGAGATGGAGAAGAGAGAACCCCGGTCTGGAAAATGCCAGAGAACAGAGCCTGAAGGTTTAGACTTAGCATTAAGAGACGAGGGTGTGAAGAAAGCCTTCCAGGATGCCGGCTGTTGGAATTTCTGTAAGAAACTGCAGGGTGGCCATGCTCAGGTAACAAAGGATTTTGCTTTAAACTTCACCGGTTTGAATTCTAAAATAGCTATGTTAGAAGTTAAAGTGTCTCCGGAGGAAATAGCTGCAGTAACTAAGATCCCAAGAGGGGGACAAGAATGGTTTAAGAACTTCAAGTTCGATATGAGTCCATGCAAATAATTCTTGAAAGAGGCATATGTGAATGAGGACCTAACAAAAGTAGTGCCTAGAAACTATATTAAGGAGCATTATGCCCTGCTTCTCACCTGTATTCAGAAGTACTTAACTTGTGAGGGAAGATATAATAAAGTCTATTCTTACCACTTCAAGTTGTTGTTGCATTTTACTGGTAAAACATCCATAGACATTCCCTTTTACTTCTTTCGAAGTTTGAGCAAAATGTGTGACAAAGTGCAATTAAGAAAGGATGACTGTGAAACATCTTTATTTCACCATGGTCTGGTCAAGTTGTTAGTTTTGAATGGTCTTCAGAAAATAGGCAGGGATTGGGACTCGTTCATTTTCATGGCGGGGTTTCAAAGTAAAACATGTCTGACTCCACAACCCGTTAGAGAAAAAGAGCAGTCAGTTGAAGAGCCCACGATTGTTGAGCTTTAGAAGGAGGCTAAGGATAGAAGGAAGGTAAAGTCACAGTTAAGAAAATCAGTCAAGCCACTGGTTAGTAAAGAACAACCTCAGCCATTAGCAAAAGGAGAAGCCCAGCATAAGAAGACTGTACCTGGGCCAAAAGAATCTGAAAAAGTGTCAAGGGTGAGGACAAGGAGTCAAATGATCAAAGAAAAAGGAAAAGCAGTGGCTGTTGAGGAAAGACCGGTATCAAAGGCCAGCTTGAATGATTTGCTGGAAGCTATTGAGTTTGATCAAGCTGAGTCGACACACATTGAATCAATGCACATTGACTTGACACAGTCAACACCGGAAAGCACTAAGAAATCTAAAGCTTCAAAAAGACTGAGGTTTGATGAACCAGGTGATGAGTTTATCTTCAAACCAAGGAGACCCCTCACAAGAAAGCAAGCAAAGGAAGCTGAGAAACTGCCCAGAACAGAGGAGGCAAAGGAAATAAAGGAAAAACCTCTTACAAGAAAGCAAGCAAGGGAAGCTGAGAAACTGCGCAGAACAGAGGAGGCAGAGGAAATCAAGAAAAAAGGTTCAAATAGAAAAGGCATCATTTCCCAAGGAGGAAATATCATATCTACAAAGGACCAGTTGGAGGCAACTGAAAGTGAAATGGCTAAGATGAAGACTGCCAGAGCTGAAATCAAAGCCATGGAAAAGGAGGTTGCAAAATTGAAGGCACGGCTAAATAAATTAGCTGCTAAATGAAATTGTTGATTCTAAGTAAGGTGTTGTTCTAAAGTTTTGTAAAATTTTGCTTAAGTCCATTATTTTGAAGGCATGTAAACCCGGCTATATATATATCCAAGGTAAAAAGGAATTTTGAAATCAGGTGGCAGAGCAGTTAAAATCGCAGAGAGAATTGAAATTGTTTAAAACAGTTTCGCAGTTTCGCAGCGCGCCGCGAAACTGCTGTAGGTGTTGATTTTAAACATAGGTAAACAATTTGATGAAATACTCAGAAATTGGCAAAGAAAACACCTAGGTGACATGAAAGGGATCAAAATAAGCTGCCACAGCCATCCAACATATGCCAGGTGTACCTTTAATAAAAGGTGAAATATTTTAATCTAAGTTTGGAATTTTTGGTTATAAAGCCACTTTATTCTCGGTGATTAGGGTTTGAAGGAGAGCTGCATACGAAAATTTTTGGTTGGCACACTTGTCCATCAAAGAAGCCTCCAGTATATCAGGAACGTGGTAATGCCATGTATTATCGGGTTATTAAAGACTTAAAGGACCTACTACTGCATACTCAGTGATGCTAGGTGATGGAGGACCAGAACCGAAAGTTTAGGGATATTCTCAGCCAACATGGAGCGGATCAAAGTCTTCAGCATCCAAGCAAACATGGAACACTTAATTGCTCATCTCATGCCATCTCAGCCAAATGCAAAGGAAACCAGGTGTCAAAGCTGCAAGGAGGAATCTTTCTACGAAGGAGATAGAATTAGAGTTATAATTAGATTAGAACTCTTTAGAACTTCTGTTAATGGTTGTTGTATTAAATAAGTTTGTTAAAAACAGATAAAGGTCATTAGTGATAGTCATCGAGCTCCCCTCATGTTAGAGGAGGAAGCTCCAAGTAGTTAGAGTTGTGTTGCTATATATAGCTGAATTATCTATGTAACAAGGGTTGGATATTTTGAGAAACAGAGTATTGCTTTGGCTTGTGTAAAAACTCAGTTCGGTAATATAATTTGCTGCTTATCTTCTCAGGATTCTTTTAGTGTTTCAAACGCTCAAGATATGTGGTTTTGTTTTATGTTCTATGTTTTTACAGTTGTATGAATACACAATCACTGAGAATTCACTTATGCTGCTCTGACTTCCTGTGTGTATTTGTAAGCTGAGGTTCCTATGAGATGATGTTTTGAGTATTTAAACATTACATGCCCTGACTTCTATGCATGAGCAGTGTTATATCTTATTGAATATGATCAACTCCATAAGCCCAATGGAAGTCTTTGAAATGTCTGTCCAGCCAACCTGTTTATTAAATTTACTTTACTAGAGTTAGCCCTCTTATCAACAAATAGAATTAATAACTTTTTTGAGAGAGCCCTCTCAGGCTAGGGAGGCTAATCCTTAGTCTAAAGATTGGTCTGAAATAGTTACACAGAGTATATCTGATCAGCAGCCCTTCAGTGCTGGATTTTGTGATAACAATCTTTTTACCCACTTGTGCCCTAATTTTTCTGGAGTAGATTGTGGGAGATCCGAGAGGTCATTCATCAAACAACCAGTTGTAGGTAAGAGGCAGGACCTTAAGCTCCATTTTCATACTTATTTCACCTATTTTTATCCACTTTTTGGATTTCATGAGGAGGTTTTGGCAAAACTTTTTTTCCCTTGGTCGGCAAGATTTCCGGGCACGGAATCACGTCGATCAGGGGTTGCTAACACTGCCAACTGCATCGTCGGTGCCACTATTTTTAAAACAGTCACACCAACACTATGAGAAAATAATTTTCATGTTTTTGCTTAGTTTGACCATTTGAATCCAAATTTTCCCTGCCAAAGATGATCATTGACTTAATTTTATGGCTTTTGCAAGGAAAAAATTGTGAAAAATGGTGGATTGGAAGGAACGCGAGCATGAGGATATTGACACTCAAGCAATAGCTAACCCAAATTGCTTGGATTCTTTGAGGAACTGTGGGCTCCTCAAATTATTTCTTACACTAGGTCTATGGGCTCAACCTGAGCTGCTAGGGTACCTGATTAATCTCTGGGAGGTGAATTAGGAAATTTTGATCATTGGTGATCAAGAGATGGAATTGGAAACTTTAGACATTTATTTAATCACAGGACTATCTCAGAGAGGGGAACTGGTCAATCTATATGGGTCAAGGCAGATTAGGGTAAGTGTGACCATGCTACTTGCCTAACATTGCCCAGAAGCCCTCAAACAAAAAATTGGCAAGATTGAGATTATGACTATTCGAGATCTTGTGTTCAGAGTGTTACTGTTGACCATCAACATAGTGGTTGGGTCCCAAGCACCACATGAGACCAAAAAGTCAATGTTTTAGTATTTTATCGACTGCATGACACCCATTATCTTTAACTGGCCGAAAGTTGTGAAAGTCAACATGAAGTGCCAACTATCAAAATCTAAGATAGGAAACCTGAAGAAATTTTGCTTCGGCCCTATGCTAGTGATCTTATTCCTGGAGATGGTTTCGTTGTTCCAATACCAGCTGACTGAGGTGGAACCACCGATGCCACAAGACCCACGTATGGTCCATTGGAGTGAGTTGATGCCCAGGGTTAACGGGGGCCAATAGATGTCCTATAAGCCCGCCTTTTTCTCATCGCTACGAAGACTGTTGATCATGGTGGAGGATTGGCCTTACAGAGGCACTGACCTCCACAAAAATACAGATATGCCTCTCCCAGAGGGGGAGGATTATGATGATGGAGGTAAAAAACAAACAATTTTTAATTTTTTGATTTTTTTTATTGTTTTTGAGATATATGTGTTCATGACATTTTGATTTTATGAATGTAGATGTTGGACCAGAATGCCCCACCGGGATTTCCTTGATCTCCAGGCATGTCTCTTGGTAGTTTCATGTCTCTCCTTATCACTAGGGAAGTGACAATGAGGAGGCGATTGCGCAAAATCTCGAGGGTTTGACCCATGGGATCCCAGAGTATGCCTGGATGGGTGATGTCCCATGCTAATACCAGAGGCATACAGTGGCAGTGTCAAATCGGGTCTGTTGACTACTAACTCGCGTAGTCCGAGTAGTTACATGCTATCTTGAGCATCATGTTGTTTAGTGCATAGGTCTAGCATTCTACATTTTTTAGGCCTGCAAGCCACAGATGTATAAGGCCTACGACCCACCGATATATTTTGAACAAACATATTATTTTTTAGGGTTTTGATGTATGACAAACATTACTGGCACAGATGTATATATATGATGTACTTCCTTGCTTACTATGGTACAAATGTTTTTTTTTTTGAGTTTTAACATGTTTCACAAATGTCTATCCAACACATAATTAGTTAATGCATCTTTTAATGTATTCATGTGTCTAGGAATATGATGATATGTAATGTAAGCAAAATTTCTCTCTAGTAGATGAATACATAGATACATTCTCAATATCTAAGGGTTTCTGATGGAATATTTCCCGTTGAGTTAAAGGACGACAAGCTGTGAATCAAGGTTGACAACAATTGCCGGATGCTAAGAGTGATAGCTTCTAACAATAATTCAATAACTGCGCTATACCCAGCAATGTTATTCATTGTTCGACCTAGACAAATACCTTGAAGATCAATCAACTCATCATGGGGGTCATAATTGGTCCATGCCACGAATGATAGATTCCAGGTACTATGGAAGCACCATTAATGAAACTGATGTGAGGAGACATTGACATCTGCAAAGCAGGCAAAACATAATAAGTAGGAAAGCTACTTGCAAAATAACACAGCAAACCACACTGTACAAAAATGAATAACACATTATTGTACAAAATTAACCATGCAAGATGACCTAAGCATAGTACATTTTAAGAGAGTCCATGCTCAGACTCAAAGAATCAATCAACACAGATGAAAACTAGAGTTTTAACATTAACATGACGAGTAAGCATCAACTCAGCCAAATAATGGAGTAGAACTCATATAAGGATGTGCCCCCATGCCTCCTAGGCGAGGGAGGGTTGCGGGTCAGAAGATGACAACCCCATTGCAATAATTGTTAATTGGTAAAAACTCGGGGAGGGGGAAAAACTTGAATCCATGAAGAGATAAAGGTGCCCTCAGTTGCAATTTCTTGAAAAAATCAGGAGAAACTGGCATGTCAATAGGCAATGGAGAAGAGAACCTCTCAAGACACATAGACATGATCGTCGGGCCAGAACTAATCCACGGGGAATGAGAAGACACGTCGAGAGATGAACTCGAAATAGGATGATCAAAGGATACTGAGGGTGACGCTGAAAAAATTTCCACATAATCAATTTTGGCGGGAATTAATGGCATAACCTCGCCCCATGTATCAACAAGATTCGTCGAAGGAATGACCCAAGGATCAAACTTGACCGAAATCATGTTGACATGGGCAACATGAAGAGGTGGGAGCAGAAATATTCCTGTCAAGGCAGGGTCTTTGAAAATGTCTGCATGACACTCTCATAAGGGGCACCGGTGTGCTTGACATACGGAACATTGCCATCCGAGGAGGGAGAGGCAAAGAAGTATAGTTGATTGACTATGACTATCTTCCCTTGATGGGGAAAATGAATCACGCGGAAAAGGGAGGAGGCTACAGCATGCTTGTCATGGGTCCATCTCCATCCGAGTAGAAGATTGGAGTTGAGATTACTGTCAAGGATCTCTACTTCGACATGTACCATATTGCCCTCCAATGTAATGGAAAGGTTGATAAGGACACCGAATGGTCGCGAATCATGCCCATCAAAAGCTTCCAAAGTGTTAGGCGACTCGTTTAGAGTAGGAGAACCAATTGCCTTCCAACAAGCGACAAACATTATGCGAGTAGAAGCACCTTCATCGATGACAGTCCTATGAATTGTTTTCTCATTTATGATTACCTGAATGAGAAAGGGAATTTGATGAGGTAAATGTGGAATGTGATTTTCCAAATCAAAACAAATGAGATTAGAGGCAGTTGGATCAATACCCCCAATAGCCGATAGTAACGATTTCCGTTGAGAAAGACAACTTTGAAGGACCTCGAGAGAAAACATAGTTGATGGTGCTTGAGCCAAAACTAGAACAATGTTATAGTGTTGAGCGCTCACGCATTGGGATTGTATGAGGACTTTTAAAGCACACCTTGACAAGGTGGTCAAATGGCAAAATCAGGATTAGCTCGCCCTATATGGAGAGGACCAGAATTGGACAGGGCGGAAGAAGAAGAGGTACCTTCTTTCTCTTTCCCCACCGATGGGGTAGTAGTTTGATAATATTTTGACCTAGTAGCCATGTTGATCAGGGTACTCATCATGAACACTTGTGAACTCGAGGAAGCGGATGACTGAGGCTGGTCTACCATTTGAGTTTGTTGGGATGGAAAGTGCTCTTTCAGGACAACTGGGGTTCCTTTGAGAAAACGACTAACTTCAAACCGTCTCAAACAATCCTTAGTATAGTGATCCTCCTCATAGATGAGGCATGGATACTTGGGTTTCTGTTGGGAAACATCACCAGTAGATGATTTAGGAGGACCCTGTTTTGGGGCATCCGCCTTTACCCTTGCCTTTGCCTTTCTTCTTACCTTTAGAGGATTAATCCATTACAATAGACTGGACAACGTGAACCTCTGATGTTTTACCAAGGCCGGATGCATTGCAAGAGGAATCATTGGGAGCAGTGGTGGAGACCGACTTCTATTTGGAAGAAGATTTTGCAGGGGTCTGAGTCACTGAACTAATTACTCCATCAATAGGAGGGGTAGTCAGAGAGTTAGATGTCATCAAATCAGATTATGGTCTCGGCCCATCAGGTAGCACATCATATAACATGTCGGACTATGAATAGACAAGGTCTAGATACTGGGCATGCAAGATGGACTATTCTTCAATGACGCATCCACCCATAGCAATTTCCTCAGCAAATTTGTTGACAAATGACTTGGTGAACCACTCGGTCAACAAGTGATCAACAATTTCAAACTTAATTAGACGGTGCCTGCATCTCCATTCATGGATGTGATCAGAGATGTGAGTCGTAGTGTCTTGCCTGAGTGACGTTAATAAATGGGTGCCAATTTCATAGTGAACTGGCAGCTTGAAATGTGTGAGAAAGGTCATGGCGAGAGTGTTAAAGTCATGATAGGTATTCTGAGGTAGCTCGATATACCATTTGGTTGTAGCCCCTGTAAGAGTTCATTGGAAAAGGCGAAGATGAATAGAATCAACAACATAGGAATTTGAGGAGCACCAAAGGTGATATGTCATCACGTGGGCTTGAGGATCCTCTTTCACTTTTCCTTCAAACTTCAAACAATTGCTTGGAATCTTGGATAGAACTGGAGTCCAGTATGGCAAATGAAGAATCAGGTCATTCGTGAGTCTAAACACATCTGGTAATTCCAATGTAGACAACAATGGCAATTGAGTATTGAAAGGCATTTGAGGTTGATAAGGGGGCCCAACAAGCAGGGCCCATCCTTGTTGGTAAGGATTTTGTCCATAAGGCATTTGATTTTGTCCCCACTGTAGGTTACCTTACCCATAGGGAGGATTCTGACCTTGAAAGCCTTGAAATTGACTGGCCAAAGGCTGTTGATAAGCAACATACTAGCTAAAACGTTGTTGAGCTTGCTGACCTTGGACATATGGATTTTCACATGATGTATCTGAGCATAAGGGTTTTGGACCTACTGCCCCTAGACGAATAGGTTTTGGACCTGTTGCCCTTGGACGTAAGGATTATGCACTTGTTGTCCTTGGACATAAGGATTTTGGACTTGTTGTCCTTGGACAAAAGGAGGTTGAACATGTTGACCTTGGACATAAGGATTCTGCGTTTGCTATTGTAGGTGACCCAGGCCTTGCCCTTGCAAGGGTTGACCCTATTGATATGAGTATAAGGGTTGTTGCTTCCTGGGTTGACCTTGTGGCTACAAGGGTTAAACTTGTGGTTGTAAAGGCTATCCCTGTGGCTTTAGAGGTTGACCCTGCAAAGGCATAGGCTGGGAGGATTTTGGTGCATACTACATTTGCGGCTACATGGTTTGTTGCAACTGTTGTGAGGGTTTCACCCGCGATTGTTGCAATTGTCTTTGTTGCGGCATGATCTAGCTGTGTTGCTACATGGATGGCCCTTGCTGCAATGAATCTTACCCTTGCTACTGCAGGAGTTGTCCTTGCTGGTGCAAAGGTATTTGAATATTTCTGTGAATGGCAACTTGAAAGTTCCCGAACTGTATCTGGCCATACCCACCGGGCACAACGGATGGACCAAGCTGGACATAAGGTCCAGGCTAAGGGATGTATGATGGATTAGTCATCGTTTTTGAACCATATTGAACATAAGGAAGTTGGTACTGACCTTGAGCCATATTGGGTTGCTAGTACTGGATGTGACTTGATCCAAACAGACCAACATTGGGTTGTTGGTACTCGACATGACTTGACCTAGATGGACCAACATTGGGATGTTGGTACTGGACATTACTTGATCCATCAGGACCAACAGGATTTGAAATGGCACCTGAAGAGGGTTGGTTCATACCAACCATGTGAGGTTGTGAGCCACTCACATTGGTTGTGCCATACATCATAGAAACATTCGGACATTTCCCCCCAGGCAGTGCAATATCCTATCCACTTACTGGATGGATCGAAGAACTGACAATGACATGACTTGAGATCGTCGGTTGAACCGGACGGGTTACATGGATTGACGAAACAGGAGGATTGGGAATGGTGGGTTGCACTGGTACTGAAGTAACCACATAAATCATTGTCTGTTGGGAGTTCAGGTTCTGAATGAATAGACCTGTGGTAGGCATAGCACCAGATGCCCAAATAGGGTTGTGATACAATGATGAGGCAATAGGCATGCCTGAAACCAATTGAGCTAAAGTGAAGTAATCACGCAGTAACTCAAGATGAACACTAGTCGGAATGCTTCCCGTGTAAGGGAAACCTTCAGGAGGGATGGGATATTCATGCTCCTCCACTATGCATGGAGTGGAAAACTCCGAGTGACCTAGAGAGGAGATTGGGATGTCACCTTCTAATTCCATGGGTGAAAATAGACGACGACGAACTACCAAAGATGTTTGAGGGGATAATTCCAAAGAAATACGCGGTTGATCGTATGGACTGTATGGAAACTATGGTGATATCACAACAGGATCGAACAAAGGATTCAGAGGATAAAAAATTAGTCCAAGCTGACCTTCAGAAGTCGGTGGACTCTCGGGAGTCTGGATAGGGTTATTCGAAGATTCTAGGCCAATGTCAGAAAGTGACCCAATATCTGAAGGGGGAGGACAAGATGACAAAGGTTGAATACTTAGAACAATTCCGAGCTCAACACCTTGGTCCTCAAGCGACTGTGGCAATTTAGAAAAAGGCTCCTCAGACAATCATTCAGACAGAGGAGAGGAAGAGGAACTAGGCGAACCAGTTGGTCCAGCCATGATGATTTTGTCTCAAATAACCAAAAGAGAGATTGATTTCAAGGGCTTTAAAATGTATTTAAATTTATACTCACATTGTGGTCTAAAAAATACTAACAAGGATGCTATAAGATCGTGGGAAACAATTTTTTAAGACGCAAAAACAAACTAGTGCTCTTTCATGTTTTAAGAGTTGAGAAATAAGCAAAGGTGACTCTATCACTTTCGGTTTGAAATGAGCTCGAAAGGACAAGCACTCAAGTGATCTTTTATATTTAGGGTGTCAAAAATATCAAAATGACTACTTAGGATGATTTAGGTAAAAAGAATTACTAGGTAACCGTGAACTGTAGAATACCTCCAGACGAACCGAGAAGTACGGGCAGGCAATCTGCCCGAATGCTATGATCGATGTATCACATTTAGAATGCGGCAGACTCAGCTTCCTATGGATAAATGATTGCAGCCTAATGGGGTCTCCCTTTATATACTTGACAGTACAGGGAGCACAAGTCTGTACTAGCGTTGTCTAGTTCCGAAGTGAACGACAACTGCTAGGTTTTAAGATGCCAAAACACGTCTCTAGCCTAGACCTTCTAAGATGTGACTGTTAGATTTCAAATGTACATTAGGTTAATTGAGTACATTTTAGAGTTTATTTTGAAATTATGTCTCGGTTTTCAGGCCTTATCGATGTGACTCAAAAACACCTATATGTAGCTAAATGAAACAAGACACTTTCAATTCGATGAATTGTCTACACTAATGAGAGTAGAAAACACACTCAAATGCAACAAAAAAATAAATTGAAAGCAAAATGGATTTTTCACTATTTCGCCTTTTGAAAAAAAAAAAACTCTTTCCAATTCCTAACTTTCCTATCAAATGCACTTCAAGTAGCCCTTTCACTAGTAAAGAGAATTCATTTATTTTCCAATGCAAGTGACGATGCAACTCTAGCCTTCAATGATGCTAACTAACGTAACATATTGATTTAGCAAACTATAATTATGTATTCTTCAATGCAATGACAGAATGAATATTTCACAAACACTTCAATGAAATATTCTCAATACAATCAATCACAAGCAAACACAAAGCACAAAAGAGAATTCCTTTCAAAACTAATGAAGCAAAGACTGAACCAAAAACAAGATGGGCAATGTGATATATGCCTGAAAAGAGATGCTCAAACACTAAACGAAACTTTTCAAACTTGTTAAATGGAAATCAAAGCAACAAAAGGACTAGTCAAACGAAATGCAAGGAGAAAATGTGACTAGCAACTTGACTTTCTGAGCAGGAAAACAAGCGAATGGGTGATGACATAGATGCCCTAGAGTTATACACCATCCAATAACTTAAGAAACCAAGCAAAGTAAACGCAAATCAACCAATCATACAAACTAAGCTAAAAGAGATTTCCAGCCAGGGAGAACACAGTGAAAACAAGCTAAGAGACAGAAATCAGAAGGAAAAGACACACTGGGTATGATTTAGGGTAAACCCTAATCTTCACCTACAGGAATCAACGCAATGGACTAACTAACAACACGAGAAAAAAGCGGGTCAGCGCGATTGTTTTTGAGAAACTCATGCTAATTGGCACCACTGTCAGAAAAATAAACGCACTGACTGAGGATTCGAGGAAAAAAAAAAAAATTTCAAAGGCTAAGACCAGAATTGCCACTGTAAATTTCAGGCTCAGAGAAGTAAACCAAGAAAATCAGAGAACACTAAATGGAAATGGTGATACTAGAAAAGTAAACACAAAACCATAAAATGACAATCCATAAAAAAAAGGATTGGCTCCTCAATATTGTCGCCAATTTGTGGTGTAGGTAAATTCTCAGTGCGGACACAAACAATTCCTCTAGCCTGAGAGAGTGGGTCTAGCCACAAACAAACAATCTATGGAAATTATCCTTAAGCTAGAATCAATTAAGAGGGCCTACCTCTTAGAACACTATTCTGCTTGGTGATGATCCTGCTTCCTCACTCCAGCTATCTTCCATTTCCTTCGTTCGAATACCTAAAATAAGAAAACAACAACAAAAACAAACGTGGTAGCATACAATATTGTATTCATCCTACTTAATAGGTCAAGGAACATTAAGCCATAAAGACGTAAAATTACAATTCATGTAGGAAATCAATCAATAGTTGCATTTATATAAATTAGAAAGATATTACAACCGGTGTCATGACATTGTTGGTCTCCTCTGACGTATCCAGGTTCCCACACTTCTGCTAGAACTTCATGAATAACCTCAACAATGGAATTTTTAAGGCCTATTTCGCTCTAGTCTCAAACAAAACCAAAATAACACTATTCTCCCTCAAACATACACTAGAAAGCTACAAGCTATAGATGACTTGTTGGTTATTCAAACTTGCTCGAAAAATCCAACTAGCTTTTGCTTGGGAAAAACAAAGGTTTATATAGCTTGGATGGGTGGGAGATGGTTCATATCATCATGGGAGAAGGTCTTATCTCTTAATTTTGTGCCATCCTAATAGGGTAAAGGAGCCCAAACTGATTTCCGTGGCTCTATCCAGACCAACCATCTTCCAGACTTCCGTTACTAAGCTTCTAGACATGGAAGCTTCGTCTCCTTATTTAAAAAACCTTCCAAAAAAGGTTTGATGCGACTGGAAAAGGGCTTAGTCACTTTGATCAATGTGAGGGCTAGTTTTAACCTCTATAAATTGGTGCGAGGAGAAAACTGGTTAGTAGCGTCGGTCTTGTAAACTGGGATAGAAGAATGATTCTTGGGAAATGGTGCAAAGGGGAATTATCCTGCTCATGAAGAGGGACATAAAGGGGTTTTCTTCACGATGGGAAAGCATTTCGGGTACACTGGAGAGGTCCTCTAGGATCGTAGACGGGGAATACAGGGACACTGAAAAAATGATGTGTAACACTTTCTAGTTGCCTTCTTTCTCGACCTGATCTTCTCACAGCTAGAGTTTGTGGCTCTTCATCTTTTGATTCCTCTTCTATTGTAGAGTCTAATTCTTCCTCCTTTAGCTCAAACTCTATCTTCTTAGGTTCCTTTTGTAGGAAATCATGTTTAATAACATTTTCACCTCTCTAAATACAACATCTATGTTTTACACAACCTTCCTTGTTTCTAGGTTCCAAATATTATAACCTTTTAAACCATCCTTATACCCAATAAAGATGCACCTTTCAGATTTCCTATCCAACTTGGTTCTTTTCTCACTTGGAACATGTACTACATATGCATCACAACCAAATACCCTCAAAAGTGAAAGAGAGGGTTTCTTACAAGTCCATACCTCATGTGAAGTTTTATCCTCCAACATTGATGAAGGTGATATGTTGACTAGGTAGCATGCAGTCTCCATCACATCTGCCAAGAATTCTTGTCCTAACTCGACACCACTGAACATGCTTCTTACCTTTTCCATCAACGTCATGTTCATTCTTTCTACAACTCCATTTTGCTGAGGTGTATATGGAGTAGTCTTCTACTATGATATACCACACTTCTTACAAAAATCTTCAAATTCCTTCTTGCAAAACTCTCCAACATTATCTGTCCTCAACACCTTTATCTTCTTCTCTTTCTAGTTTTCAACCAGAGCCTTAAATTCTTTAAACCTATCGAAGACTTCAGATTTCTTCCTTAGGAAATATATCCATGTATTCCTTTAGCAATCATATATAAATGATACATAGTACACAAACTTACCCAATGATGGAACTGACACAGGTCCAAACACATCACTGTGCACAAGGTCTAATATCCCTTTTGCCCTCTTAGCAGAAGAGGGGAAACTTACCCAATTCTTTTCCCATAAACATAATGTTCACATAAATCGAAATCCAGAGAGAAATTAGAAATACCTTCTACCATACCATTACCATGAAATATTTGAAGGCCCTTCTCTCCAATATGTCCAAGCCAGTGATGTCATAGGGTGGTCTTTTCTCTAGATACCACTAGATTTTCTGCTCCACTTTCAGGATCCACAGAATTGTTGCACCCATCAATAACAGTGCTACCCAAAATATTTTACAGAGTTCCAATATGAACTTCCCGCATCAATATCAGTGCTCCTCGAACCATCTTGCAGGTATCTTTCCCGAACCTTATTTTTACACCCTTATCATCCATCTTGCTTACAGAAATCATATACATGCCCTATGTAGGAAAATGTAGAACAGCCATAAGTGTTCTAATCCTTTCACCTTTCAACTTTAGCTTCACTTTTCAATGTCTGATGATTCTTTCCTTCCTGTCATACCCTAAGAAGACATCACCAAAATCATATTTCTCAATTTTGCAGAACCGCTCCTTACGGGGAATGAAGTGAAAGGATGCACCCGAGTCAGTCAACCATGCCTCATGATCTACATGTGTGCTTGAATAAGAATCCAAGTACACATTCCCACCTTTATCTGAGATGGTTTTCGCCTCTACAGAAGGAGCATCATCAGATCCCTTTCATTTCTTAGGAGTTTTAGATCTACAATCATTTTTCAAGTGCCCTTCCTTTCCACATTTCAGCCACACCTTTACAAGTTTTCCTAGAGATTTATATCTCCCTCTAGATTTTGATCTCCCACTCAAGGACTTATTTTTGTTTCTTTTCTGGGACCATCCTTGTACAGACAAGGAATCACTATTCTTGCCCTCCATATTTTTCTGTCTCATCTCCTCTGGCAACAAGGATGAGACTATTTCATCAAACTGCAAGGTAGTTGTATTTCTACCTATTGCAACAACCAAACTATCCCAAGAATCTAGTAGAGAATATAACAAATTGATGCACTTATCTTCATCTGAAATTTTAATATCAACGGATAACAATTGGCTTACAATAGTATTAAAGGCATTCGGATGCTCTGTCACCAAGTCTCCATCCTTCATCCTCAAGTTATACAAATTTTTCCTCATGAACAATTTATTCACAAGAGACTTAGATTGGTACAAAGTCCCTAACTTTTCCCACAAATCCTGCACCGAAGCTTTCCCTGATACATTCAACAATACTTAATCTGAGATACATAATCATATTATTCTCTTTGCTTTCTGACCCAAGTTCTTCAAGTCTTTATCGAACATTGTTGTTGGTTTAGTACCTAGATCTACCATGATCCATTGATCTTTATCCACTAGAAAATCCTCCATATTGAGTTTCCACAACTCAAAACTTTGACGATTAAATTTCTCAATCTCTATCTTTCCTTTGTTCATCATCTTCTCTCATCGCAAGAATCAATCCTGCATATCTCCCACTGAACAAGGTCTACGACAGGCCCGAGAAAAAACCCCTCAGCGGCAAAGACATCCCATTGAAGCCAAAACTTGGCTCTGACACCAAATGTAGGTTTTAACCCTGTATAGAAATTACCTGCAAACAAATTCTTAAAAAACAGAAAATATACAATGGCGAGAAACAGAAAACAAATACATAAAGATTTTCACCTAGATCTCAAAACTGGGACTACTAGATTGATTTTTCGTTATATTCCTTTCAATCTTACAATACATATATACATGTCGTAGCATCCATATACCCCAATTCATTAACCCTGGATTAGAACATAATCATAGTTCCCTTGACAATATCTAAAAAATACCATTGGCAGAAAACCATCATGCCCAAAACCATGTCTGAAATTAATGCACAAAATAATAGGTAGGTCTACCCACCTAATACAGGGTCCAAAACAAAATTCTTGGGGTGCTGCCCCATACCTCGTGCAGGGGGGCTACAGCCCCCCAGCTTCGCATGTGGGATTAGTGATGGAAAGAATATAAGACACACCCAACAAGGTTGTTGTTGAGTGCATTGAGTAGATTTTGTATTGCTAAGATAGAGTTTTATGTGCTATTGTTGTTGAGTGGGTTTGATGAGCATATTTGTTTATGAGAGAATATATTGATCATTTGTTGCAAAAATATATTTGATTCAATGGTTTTTGTATTTAGGTTGAGTAGAGGATTAAGTGGGTCGAGTCTAAAAATTGGATTAAACATGCCCTACAATGTTTGAGCAGAGATAGTGGGCCCTATTTTGAAAATGTATGAACGTGGTCCATAAGAGCTTGAAGGTTGGGGCCTTCTGTGGGCAAGTGATGGTTTTTGGATTCAAAGAGTGGTGGCTTCCTTCGGGTTGTGGCCTAAGAAATTGGGAGAAATGGCTTCCCTCTAATGGTGCCCAAAGAAACTATTGGAGGTAGGAGCCTGCAATAGGTAGTGCCCTGTATAGTTGAGGAAGTGGTGGTTTTCGCCAAGTAGTGGCACGGAGTGAGTGGTTGCTCATGTGCATCACAAATCAGAGGTTGCACACTAGTGGTGGCTAGTACACTATGTAATAAGAGGATTGCTTAATAAAATAAGAAGAAGCAAATAAAGGACGATGATTTGTCTCCCAAAATGGTTTTCACTTAATATCAAGTGTCTTCATGTGACGATGATGATTTATGTGTTGTTCTTATGTTTATGTGACTTCATTTTATATATGTTGCTCAATACATCTAGTTCATGCATATGTTATGTGTTGGCTAATTAATTGAATTATCAGTTATTTGTAAAAAAAATACAAAAAATAATAGTTGTTGATTTATCGATACAACATGATTCATATCCCTATCCATGTTAAGCAAAATGAATTTATATAAACTTTAAAGAGAATTAAATGATTAAAAGTAAAAATATCATAAAAAGATGTACAATTCTTATACTTCTCTTATCTATATATATATATATATAGGGAGAGAGAGAGAGAGAGACATAAACTATAGCCCTAAGGGTTATCTCAACCAGTCAAATTAGTGCCTCGCTGATCCGGAGGTCATAGGGTCAATTCTCCTCGAATCCCTTGGGGTTAGGCCTAGTTATTGGCCATGGGGCTTGATTCCTTTTGGGGATGATCAGCTCAGATATTTTCATGGACATAGTGGCCACCCAATGACCAGGGTGTCCGTGAACCAG
>APFE030431629.1:93531-114080 GCA_000404065.3 Pinus taeda | reverse complement strand
TAAATGAGAGTGTCTTTCGGATTAATCACATTATTAGGGTTTGGCCGACATTTTGAACCAAATAATGTGGATGAACCACATCTAATATGGATGAACCCCATTAGTTGGTCTGAAATGTTGACCAAATCCTAATAATGTGATTAATTCAAAAGGTGCTCCCAATTATTTATAAATATTAATTTAAATATTAATTATTAATATTAATATTAATTGATACGAATACGAATATTAATATTACTTTTAATATTATTAATATTTATAAATATTAATTTTAACATTAATTATTAATATTAATAACATTAAATAATATTATCATGGTCAACCATGGTCAATAATCATGGTGACATTGTCATGAACATTGTCTTTTGCTCCAATGTCACATTATGAAAACGATGGTCATTCATGGTCAACCATGGTCCAGTGTTGCATTGTGACAAAGATTGTCTCTATATGAAAATCAACCATGGTCTTACATTGCATTGTGACAAATATTGTCTCAATATGAAAATCAATCATGGCCAACCATGGTCCAATGTCGCATTGTGACAAAGATTATGGGAATATGAAAATCAACCATGGTCAATGATGGACAACCATGTTTATTTTAGGGTTTATAATATTTATTCAAACGTCGCATTGTCACATATATTGTATATAAAAATCAATCATGGTCAATTATGCTCAACCATGGTCAATCATGGTCAACCATGGTCAATATTAAAATCAACCATCGTCAAGCATGGTCAATCATGGTCCAACATCACATTGTGAAAGAAATGTCTCAACATGAAAATCAACCATGGTCAACCATGTTTCAACATCACATTTTGACGAAGATTGTCTCAATGTAAAAATCAACCATGGTCAATCATTTTCAACTATGGTCAACCATGGTCAATAATCATGTTCACATTGTGACAAAGATTGTCTCTTTGTCCAACATCACATTGTGATAAAGATTGTCTCAATATGATAATCAACCATGGTCAATCATCATCAACCATGGCCATTCATGGTCAAACATGGTCCAAAATCACACTGTAAGAATTATTGTCTCAATATGAAAATCAACCATGTCAACCATCTTCAATCATGGTCTACCATGGTCAAATGCCCCATTGTGACAAATATTGTCTCAAATGAAAATCAATCATGACCAATCGTGGTCAACCATGGTCAATATGAAAATCAACCATGGTCCAACATCCCATTGTCACAAATATGTCTCAATGTGAAAATCAACCATTCTTAATCATGGTCAACCATGGTCAATAATCATGGTCACATTGTGACGAAGATGGTCTCTTGGTTCAATGTCACATTATGAAAACCATGGTCAAACATGGTACAATGTCACATTGGGACAAAGATTGTCTCAATATGAAAATCAACCATGGTCATCCATGGTCCAACATCACATTGCGAAAAATATTTTCTCAATATGAAAATCAACCATGTTCAATCATGGTCCAACATCGCATTGACAAAGATTGTGTCAATATGAAAATCAACCATTGTCAATGATAGTTGACAATGTTTATTTTAGGGTTTTTAATATTTATCTTAGGGTTTATATACCTTGGGTTTATAATAATAAACCCTTGGGTTTAATATTATTCCCTTGGGTTATAATCCCTTAGGTTTTTAGTATTAATCCATTGTATTTATTATTCCCTTAGGTTTATAATATTAATCCTAAGGTTTTATAATATTAATCCTAAGGTTTATAATATTAATCTTAGGGTTTATATTCCTAGGGTTTAATATTAATGGTTGGGTCTAATGTTATTCCCTTTAGTTTATAATCCCTCAGGTTTTTAATATTAGTCCAATGCTTTTAGTAATGGCTTTAGTTTATAATATTGATCCCAGGGTTTTAATATTAATCATAGGGTTTGTGTTCCTAGGGTTTAATTTTAACCCTATGGTTTATAACATTAATCTTATGGTTTAATATTAATCTCTTTATTTTATAACCCCCTTCATTTATAATATTAATCCCTTAGGTTTATTAATATTAGGGTTTATGTTCCTAGGATTTAATATTAATCATAAGGTTTAATGTTATTCCCTTGGGTTTTTCATATTAATCGCTCGGGTTTATTAATCAGATATGTCCCTTTGTCCAACATCGCATTGTGACAAAGGTTGTATCAATATGAAAATAAACAATTTTCAACAATGGCAATTCATATCTATGGTCCAAGATCACAAGATTTGAGAAATATTGTCTCAATATGAAAATGAACCATGGTCAACCATTTTAAACCACGTTTAACATTGGTTGTATATGCGGTTTTATTAATGGTCTACCATGGTCCAACATCTGACGCAGCTTTACCCACAGTATGCATAAACCTTTTTCCTAGGAATAGATATGACCTATGCATAAACCATTTTCCCAGGAATAGATATGACCTACCAGGTCAAAACTTCATTAATAGTAATGGTTAAGGCCCTTTCCATTATCTCTTATGTGGAAACATATTAATAGACTAACCCAAAGTCTAAACCCTCATTATCAGGACTTTAATCATCCCTTAACCTTCATTCCCTTTAATATCGGGACTCATACAACCCCTCTAAGCCATTATTATATCATTATTCTGCACCATATACAAAACCCTCTTCTAACTTTGGGTTATAATTGTGCTTTACCTTAAAACCCTTCTATTGTGGTTCAATCCATTATAAACCCTTTATAATTGATAACACATAAAACTACATACATCATACCTTTTTCCGCCAATCCTCGGTCTTTGCACAATTCCTAAGAATCACATTTATCGCAGTCGCTCATTGCCAGTTACCATGGTCATACCACATACATACCTTTATCCCCTTCTGACTCTGATATGCGACTATCAAAATGTTTTAATAACACTTTTGCATAAAAACCCGCGACACAACACTTTATAGAAATACAAAGGAAATACATCAAATTTCCACTTCGAACCATATAAGCGGATCTCAAAATTTATACATCTGCATTTATAAATATCGTTCGGTCCACTCATCGGCCTTCGCATTATCCTCTGCCATTGATCTCCTCCCATAGATCCAACGCTTTACATTGGTTTCGAATTGCCAACACGCAAGGAGTTTAACAGCCTGATAAAGTGTTTTCCCCACTCCGCTCGCTGCTATGTGTCAAACACTAAGTGGAATCGGGTGCTTGTTCTCTGATACCACTTACCATTCTTCCTCTCCTCGATAATCTGCTTACACTATTTGAAAACCACCCCGACATGTATTACAGACCCGATGGGGTTCTAGGGTTCATTTGATAAGTTTTTAGTTCCACTACATATCGCATGTCGCAATCACTTCCTCCTTTTTTAAAGATTGTGATGCAATCCTGATGTTCCACTTTTTGCGATTTGATTCCGGCCATTGATTTTCGAGATCTAATGATTGCTATTCAACGATAATTTACTCCTCTGATACTCTGTTTACTTATGTTTTACGTTATTTCTTCAACGTATTTGTGGTTTTGGGTTTCTTCAGGTTTTGGTCCTTTGGCTAATTACTGTGCACTCCACCTGCATCTATGATATGCATAATACACTACTCACTCATAATTCACCATCGATGCTTAACAACACACTTATATATTAATATTAATATTGATTAATATGAATACCAACATTAATATTACTTTTAATATTATTAATATTTATAAATGTTAATTTTAATATTAGTTATTAATATTTATAATTACTAACTATTAATATTCATAACATTTAATTAATAATATTAAAATTATGCTCAACCATGGTCAATCATGGTCAACCATGGTCAATCATGGTCAACCATGGTCAATATGAAAATCATCCATCGTCAATATGGTCAGCCATGGTCCAAAATCACATTGTGAAAGAACTGTTTCAACATGAAAATCAACCATGGTCAACCATTGTCGACGATGGTCAACTATGTTTCAATGTCGCATTTTGACGAAGATTGACTCAATGTGAAAATCAACCATGGTCAATCATTGTCAACTATGGTCAACCATGGTTAATAGTCATGTTCACATTGTGATGAAGATTGTCTCTTTGTCTAATGTCACAATGTGATAAAGATTGTCTCAATATGATAATCAACCATGGTCAATCATTGTCAACCATGGCCATTCATGGTCAAACATGGTCCAACATAACATTATAAGAATTATTGTCTCAATATGAAAATCAGCCATGTCAACCATCTTCAATCATGGTCTACCATGGTCAAATGCCGCATTGTGACAAATAATGTCTCAAATGAAAATCAATCATGGTCAATCGTGGTCAACCATGGTCAATATGAAAATAAACCATGGTCCAATGTCCCATTGTCACAAAGATGTCGCAATGTGAAAATCAACCATTCTTAATCATGGTAAACCATGGTCAATAATCATGGTCACATTGTGACGAAGATGGTCTCTTGGTCCAATGTCACATTATGAAAACCATGGTCATCCATGGTCAAACATGGTACAACATCAAATTGGGAAAAATATTGTCTCAATATGACAATCAACCATGGTCATCCATGGTCCAACATCACATTGCGACAAATATTTTCTCAATATGAAAATCAATCATGTTCAATCATGGTCCAATATCCCGTTGACAAAGATTGTGTCAATATGAAAATCATAATATTAACAATCCCTATGGTTTATTGATCCATTAGGTTTATAATATTCATAGTCACATGGGTTGATCAATCTGTTGGGTTTAAAAAATTAATTCCTATTAATCCCTTGCCATTTTTGATCCCTTTGGTTTCTAATATTTCCCCTTGGGTTTATTAATTCCCAATGGTTTATAATATCATATTATTCGTTTTCTTTGTTCTTCAACTTTTTAATATTAATAATTCGTTAGGTTCATAATCCCTTGAGGTTTTAGTGTTAATCCCTTGGGTTTATTATATCAATCCCTTTGGTTCATTATTCCCTTGGGTTTATATTATTTGTCCCTTTTGTTTAATAATATTTCCTTAGGTTCATAATCCCTTAGGGTTTTAGAATTAATCCCTTGGGTTCATAATATCAATTGCTTGGGTTTATTATTCTCGAGTCAAACATGGTTTATTATAGTGTTGATCATGGTCCAACATGGAATTGTGATAGGAATTGTCTCAATATGTAAATCAATGATGGTCGATCATGTTTATTTTAATGTTTATAATATTTTTCTTAAGGTTTATATATGTTAGGTTTATAATATTAGTCCCTTGTATTTAATATTATTCCCTTGAGTTCATAATCCCTTGGGGTCTTAGTATTAATCCCTTCGTTTTATTATTCCTTTGGGTTTCTCATATTAATCCCTTGGGGTTATTATTCAATTAGGTTTATAATATCGATCATGGTAAACCATCGTCAATCATAGACAACCATGCTTGAATGTCACATTGTGACAAGGATTGTCTCACCATGAAAATAAATAATAATCCCTTGGGTTTATATTATTAGTCCCTTTTGTTTAATAGTATTCCCTTTGGTTCATAATCCCTTGGGGTTTTAGTATTAATCCATTTGGTTTATAATATCAATTACTTGGGTTTATTATTCCTGAGTCAAACATGGTTTATAATGATGTCGACCATGGTCCAACATGGAATTGTGATAAGGATTGTCTCAATATGAACATCAATGATGGTCGATCATGTTTATTTCAACGTTTATAATATTTGTCTTAGGGCTTATATATTTGGGTTTATAATATTAGTCCCTTGGGCTTAATATTATTCCCTTGGATTCATAATCCCTTGGGGTTTTAGTATTAATGTAAATAAGTTGGGTTTACTATTCCCTTAGGTTTATAATATGCAAATCAATGATGGTCGATCATGTTTATTTTAATGTTTATAATATTTGTCTTGGGGTTTATATACATTGGGTTTGTAATATTAGTCCCTTGGCTTTAATATTATTCGCTTGGGTTCATAACCCCTTGGGGTTTTAGTACTAATCCCTTCGTTTTATTATTCCTTTTGGCTTCTCATATTAATCCCTTGGGTTTATTATTTCCTTAGGTTTATAATATCGATCATGGTAAACCGTTGTCAATTATAGCCAACCATGGTCAACCATGCTTGAATGTCACATTGTCACAAGGATTTTCTAACCATAAATATAACTGATGTTTATTTTAGTGTTTGTAATATTTAAATTTGGGTTTACAAATGTTGGGTTTATAATATTAGTCCCTTGGGCTTAACATTATTCCCTTGGGTTCATAATCCCTAGGGGTTTTAGTATTAATCCCTTGGGTTTATTATTCATTTGGGTTTATAATGTCAATCCCTTGGGTTTATTATTACCTCATGTTTATAATATCAATCATGGTCAACCATGGTTGAATGTCACATTTTCACAAGGATTGTCTCACCATGAATAAATCCTGTTTATTTTAGTCTTTGTAATATTTATATTTGGGTTTACAAATGTTGGGTTTATAATATTAGTCCCTTGGGCTTAATATTATTCCCTTGGGTTCATAATCACTTAGGGTTTTAGTATTAATCCCTTGGGTTTATTATTCGTTTGGGTTTATAATGTAAATAAGTTGGGTTTACTATTCCCTTAGGTTTATAATATCAATCATGGTCAACCATTGTCAATCATAGCCAACCATGGTCAACCATGTTTGAATGTTGCATTGTGACAAGGATTGTCTTACCATCAAAATAAACCATGTTTATTTTAGTGTTCATAGTATTTATATTTGGGTTTATCAATATTGGGTTTATAATATTAGTCCCATGTGTTTAATATTATTCCCTTCGGTTCATAATCCCTTGGGGTTTTAGTATTAATCCCTTATTTTTATTATTTCTTTGGGCTTATAATATCAATCCCTTGGGTTTGTTATTCCCTTAGGTTTATAATATCAATCATGGTCAACCATGGTTGATTCTCGCATTGTGACAAGGATTGTGTCACCGTCAAAATAAATCATGTTTATTTTAGTGTTTGTAGTATTTATATTTGGGTTTACCAAATTTGGGTTTATAATATTAGTCCCATGGTTGAATGTCGCATTTTGACAAAGATTGTTTGACCATGAAAATAAACCATGTTTATTTTAGTGTTTGTAATATTTATATTTTGGTTTACCATATTAGTCCCGTGGTTGAATGTCCCATTTTGACAAGTATTGTCTCACCATGAAAATATCATTTTTATTTTGGTCTTTGTAATATTTACATTTGGGTTTACGATTGTTGGGTCTATAGTATTAGGCCCTTGGGTTTAATATTATTCCAATGGGTTCATAATCCCTTGGGGTTTTAGTATTAATCCCTTGAGTTTATTGTTCATTGGGGTTTTATTATTAATCCCTTGGGTTTTGTTCATTTTGGTTTATAATATCAATCCCTTGGGTTTATTATTCCCTTTGGTTTATAATATCAATCATTGTAAACCATTATCAATCATAGCCAAACATGGTCAATCATGGTTGAATGTCGCATTGTGACAAGAATTGTCTCACTATCAAAATAAGCCATGTTTATTTTAGTGTTTGTAGTATTTATATTTGGGTTGATATAAATAATCATAAATACCCATAATAATTATTAATGTGGTTGATATAAGCCTATCAACATATATCAACCACATTGGAAAATGTGATTGTATATATGTTTCATATACGCCTATCGGCGTTTATCAATCACATTGGTAAATATGGTTGTGCTAGTATATAAAAAGAATTGAATGTCAAATATTTCAAGTAGTCTTATTATTATATAATTTGATCCTTCTTCAGGTTGATTAATATTGTTTGAAAAACTAGAAAAAAAATTGTTGGAATTATAGTTTAAGCTATAAAGTTTACACGGTTTAATTCAAGTGACCAAGGGAATTTTCAAGGCATTTAAGCTATTTATGCTTTTAAATATACATATATACACATAAAAATAATTGGTATAGATCCATATTAACGGTATATTTATATCAACCATTAAAAATGATCAAATCTCTTGAAGTGTAAACCTATGCTAGATTGTATCCCTCTCAAGGCTTGTTAGAGCTAAAACCATTCTTAAGATGGATCTATACTAGTAACGTATATGATTTCTTCAACCATGAAGCAACATATAAATATATATGGTTAAGATAGATCATAACATATCTGATTTCTTCAACGATGAAGCAACATATACATATATATATATACAAGAAATTATATATATAAATAATATAAATATATATATATAATATATATATTATATAATAATATAAAAGATGGATCTATATGGTAACATATTGATGTATTCAATGATGAAGTAACAATCTCAAATGAAGCAACATATATTTATAAATATATAGTTTATAATAAAGACACCTTTCCAAAAATTATAGATGTAAGCTTATAGATCAAACTCCCATGAGTAAAGTTCCTTGTCTTGTGTCAACCTCATTAAAAAATGAAACCAAGGATCCGAGGATAGTTCCTTGTTTTGTGTCAACCTCGTTAAAAGATGGAACCAAGGATATGAGGAGAGTTCTTTTACTATTTCAACCTCATTAAAAAAAGAAACAAGTCTATGAGCATAGTTCCTTGTCTTGTGTCAAGCTCATTAAAAAAAGAAAAAAGGAGTATGAACATAGTTCCTTGTCTTGTGTCAAGCTCGTTAAAAAATGAAACATGGAAGCTAAGCAGAGTTCCTTGACTTTTGTCAAGCTCATTAAAAAATGAAACAAGGTCCCCTGGAGCAAAGTTCTAATTCGAGTCTTTGATTAGATCTCGTAAAATCCCAGTCGATTCTTTCACTTGATCTCGTAAAAGAACCTTCATTCCATCCACCTGATAGCCACAAGTAGTCTACTTAGGTGAATGTAATGAAGCTTGGGGGGCATGCACCTAGTGGTAGAGTTAATTTTCCCTGTAGGTTATGTGAAGGGAATCACCCCATTCACCTTTGTCTTATCTCGACGAAGCCAAAAAGGTGCTGGATAATCATCCTGCTTCACCGTAGTGACTTCCATCTAGTTACAGGAGACTTTCCCCTTTATCATGCTGGGGGCATCTAAACCAATAGAAAAAATAGTTCTTCATTTCAAGCTTGTGTGGAAATGAAATTGAATTCAAGCATGGTTCTTCATTTCAATCTTGTGTAAAAATGAAACTGAATCCAAGCATAGTTTGTAGTTTCAAGCTTGTGTAAACATGAAATTGAATCCAAGCATAGTTTCCAATGGTTCAAGATTTTGTAAAAATGAACCCATCTCCATTTTAACCC
The DNA here is from genome assembly GCA_000404065.3 of Pinus taeda. NCBI lineage: Eukaryota > Viridiplantae > Streptophyta > Pinopsida > Pinales > Pinaceae > Pinus > Pinus taeda. The sequence goes on along the minus strand of APFE030431629.1, from coordinate 104,834 downwards.
TCATGATTCTCATTCTATCATACTCTTCCATCAGATAAGCCTTGGTTTTTCTCCTTCCATCGTCAATATCTGCATGGCCAATCATACACTTTCACTTGGTTGTTTTACTCTTTTTGAGGAACAGTTGCAATGAGTGGTCTTGTTAGCCAGCCTCTTCACTTAAATCAACATGTTTTGAGAAGTTCCAACATCACTAGAACCAGTTGCTACCCTAGACACCACTCGTTCCTTAAAATGGAGTCCTCCTTAAGCTCTTTTTAGACTCTTGAAATATGAAAATATTGTCAAGTGCTTGTCCTTTTCAGCTCATTAACGGATTGGAAACGATATCTCTCTTGTATTAGTTTACACTTTTTCGGGCTTGAGAGATTAATTTACAAAAAAGAACTTGTGGAGTTTTATTTTTTTCCCCTTTCAAACTCTCTAAACATGAAAAGGACTGAGTTATCTTTGTCGTTAAACTTGTTAAAACATCAAATAGCAACAAACTTGTCCATCTAGACAAGACCGAGTTTCACCTTCACTAGACTCGTTAAAACATCAAATAGTGATGGATTCACCTGAAGGGTGGAATTATACAACAAGCATATTTTATTATCCTCAAGCTTGATAAAAAATAAAGAGGTACTCGGCAGCAATGACTGGGGAAAATGGAAAAAGATGAAAATCACTTTATGGTAGCAGGTCGCTCTTGAACATGACACTTTCACTCCATCAGCGTGACTATCTAGGATGGGTTATTAGCTTGATGGTTATCATACCATTTGTCTATCATACCATCCATGACATTGTTTTGGGTCAATGCTACCAATTCATTTCAGTGTCGCCGATATGTTCAAGAGAAGTCATTCAATCAAAATTCATCCTTTGCAATACCTACTCATTTTCATGAAGCGGATTCCTGAACCTTGTTATTGTTGTAAAATTCTCAATCTCTAAAATCACTAACACTCGTTTCGTGTCATTCATGTGGGATACATCAAGGCCCTCATGCGACGAGTCGCTTCTTGTCGACATCAACACATTATCCAAGAAGTTGACTTAGAAACACCCTTCCAATACCTTGAGGCTTGCATGCATCAATGGAAATTTTCTTGCTTTTGGAGATGGGTTAACATCAATGGCCCTCGACCGAAATACTTTGTATGGTGTTCGACATCAAATCATCCATTCACACCATGCAGAATGTACTATAGTACCTTGAGGATCATTATCATTATCAGTGATTTCTCTCGCATCTGTTAACAACTTACATCATTGGCTGGTAATCAGATGGTGTCTTCCTATGTTCAACTTCAGATCACATATTCACATGGTTAGACTCATACTTGAGCAAACGATTAAATGAGATAGAAGACCCCGGATCTAGTTTCATCCATACGGGCTGCAATTTTAGGAGTACTAAATCATATGTACAATGGCTTTACATTGATAGTCATTCCGATCACGGGTCCATATCTATAGACAACTGTTTATGTACATGTAATGAAAATTTATAAGTTGAGCATGGGTATGCCTTCCCTCAGCAATTCATGTAAAATCAAATATCATGATATGTGTATTGTAATTGATGCAGGTCACCTTCCACTTTGATACCTCCTCATCACATCGTAAAGCATTTCATTCGACATTGGCATTTTTCTCACTTCATGCTTTAGGGGGCAGTTGTTACAGATCCATTTGGGCACATCAATCCCATCATCCAAATCAGTGTGTTAGGGCTCATCAAACCCCAATTTCAGTTGCTACATGCACTAAACAAGTCATCCCTTTGAATGATTCCTTCCCAGACAGTTTCATGACTTGAAGACATCCAAAAACAGCCTCTAGGGGGACCAGTGTAGGTAAGCCCTTCTAAATGTGTGCTGCAGAGTATTTGAGTCCACTGCCAAGGTGCTCTGTAGAGAACTTAGGCTTCCTTTCACCTGTGTTAGGCGAGAATGAGCGAAATTCACATAGGGTTTAGGGAATATTCTTATCTTTTGGAGTCATCTAGAAGGTTCCCTCACTTATCAACTCCTATGAGCTCAAAAATGGATGAGGAATGAATTAGGGTGCATCCTATCCTCTCATCTAATGCAAGAGAATTCGAACACCTTAGTGGAAAAAAATTAGAGAAAGAAGACATGTGGACAACCACATGGACAACTAGGCCAACCTTGAACCGAATTCAGTCAATGAACAAATTTCAATTAAAAAATCAATTAAAACTGAATGTATGTATAACAAGATATTAAGAATTCATTAGTGAATCAAGAAACGAGAGAAAAAACATGTGTGTGTGAGAGAGGGTAAAATGTAGTTGCTAGAGAATTCTTGATTAAGGCTGGGATGCCTTAAATTGTAACTGAGTTTGTAAATAAAGAAAATGCATCTTTGTGAATTTATAAGGAAATGTGTCTTTGTGAATTTATGTCTCTGTATTTTTTTGTTTGAATTGTTTGCCAGCGATTTAGATTCTCTGCAGCCATCGCTAAAACGAGGAAAGCTCAAAGCTCCAGGAGACAAAGGCTCCCATCTTCGCTACGATAAGGACAGTCGCGAACTGGAGAAATCAGCTGAAAGGGGCACGAGCAGTTGGGGCTTTGCGTCGCCAGGTCCTGCTTCGAATTCGTTAGAGCATAATTTAGATTTTATATCTGGTTCCTTCTTGAGGGTAGTTGTGATCACCACGACTATCATTCCTAGAAATCTACAATGAGAAGATCAAACAGTGCAATTTATGTTGGAAATCTTCCTAAGTGAGATTGAAAATCTGTTTTACAAGTATGGATGAGGATCACTGCAGGAAGGATGAAATCGCCGCTCTTGGAGGAAAGGCGTGAGAACATCTTTAGTGCATTTTATGGTCATCTGAAAGAGATTTGGGAGTATCATAGACGCCATCCTATTGCAGGTGTTGTTGAATCTGAAGATCTTATTATTGAAAAATCACATTGTTTCCATTTCTAAGTTATGCAGATACTTAGCCATGGATGTCTGGACAAAGTCACATGTATTGTGTTTGATCTTCAAACGAAAATCTATTTGAAGTTGCAGTCAGTATCGAGGACGGCTATTCAAGATTTAATTGGCAGAAATCTGAATGCGTGAAGTATGTTGAAGAAGGAGTAGCAGCAAGAATCCGCAGCTGAAGCAACAGCAGCAAAGAACCCTGAAAAGAAAGCGCATGTGTGGATGAAGAAAGATGAGAATGTCATCATGCATTACCATCCTTGTTTGTTCTGGCGAGGGCCTTCAATAAGTCCAAATAAGGCAAGTGAGATCGTGAGAAGCGTTGCGGATAAGCTTTGTGGGCCCATAACCCACAGGCCTCAAGAATGATTTATTGGGGAAATTGGATTTTAGTTCACCTCAAAATCTCATCCCCATCATCATCCCTTCCTCCATGGAACTAATTCTAAGTATGGAAAGCCATTCAATGCCACCATTTATGACAAAACCTCCTTCATCTTCCTATAAATTGACCACTCATCTAAGTGATCAGGGGTTGGATTATGTTGAATCGTAAAGAGATAATGCTGCTATGAAATTTGGCTTTGGAGCAAGTACTGTAATGCTACAAGTTTTTCATGCTTTTGATGTGATGTGGACGGGATCCAAGTTGAAGGAATGGATTTGAATCAAACACCAATGGTTGTAATTCCTTCTTCTATCTAATAAAGTTTTTGAACCTTTCTCTCATATGTTTGTATTGTTTCATAATGCTTATATGTGTGAATTGTATCTGATTCCTTTCACTTATATTCAATAGATCATGTGCTTTGATCGATTCTTTGTTTTCTATTGTGTTTACAGGTACTTCTCAAGCGTATTAAGTACTTACTTCCAATATTATTGCATTTTGCATATTTGTCTACTTACTTCTTCTTCTTCATCTCATCTGGAAGGCCCCTCTTATGGCCAACACTTACTTTCTGGGATATCTGGTTGCACTCACTTTTTTAAATAGAATGTCCAACCACCCACCCAACTCAATTTAAACTCATACTGGACCCCTAAAACTTAGGGATAACATATACATGACTTCAGAAAAACTTCCAACTTGAAATTCCTAAGCCAATTAAGTTAATTAAACTTAATTAGCTATTTACAAGTTGTTATGAGAATAGAATTCGATTTTAATTATCCATTTAATTCAAGGACAAATTAAACTGGAATTTCTTATTGCCATTTCTCAACAATTGTGTTGCATGAGTGGGCCTAGGAATCTTGGTGGTGAATGGAAGGATATACGGTAAAGCCAAGAGGTGGTTTGATCTTTGTTGGGCCTAGTAATCACGAGTTTGGGATATGAGATAACACATGGAGAGTATGCCTCAGTTAAGGGCATAGTAATCCGGGTTTGGATTGCAGTAAAGCCTGAGATATTGCGGTAAAGCGATAAAATTCCTCATGGTGTAGGTGTAGAAATATAGTGGCATCCATGCTTGTTTTTGCCTAGTGATTTGGTGGAGATCATGGTAAAGCTTGTTATTACATGTTCATTATGTTGCCTAGTGATTCGAGATGGATTATGGTAAAGCCTGGTTTCTATTGATAAGGGTGAGGATGTTTAGCCTCGGTATACCCCGATTGGTTCTTTCAGTTTGAGTCCCACATTCATGCTTGGAATATGGCACGAGGGTGAATGGCTAAAGAGAGATTTGGCTCATCCATTCTATGGTCAGGTGGAACATGGTAGTCCCATCTTAGGTTTGGATTTTGCATCATTAATCAAGGTTATTTCTCTTTGTATTTCTACGAGTATTATATTGGTTTATATGTGGATCATATGGTTGTGATTTCATTAGTATTTTTGCTACTATTATGTTGGTTATATATGTGTTTTATGACAGTGGCTATTTATGGCTCTCATCAACTTTTTACTTGTAAATGAATGGAAAATGTATCTAGGACCTACTAGATGATAATTCAACAATTGCTAAGAGGGAATAATGTTTCTTAGTGATTCTCATATAAGTATGAGATCCCTATGCTTAAATATGTTGTTTACACCTGTAGATTACATATTTGTGATATGTTTGACGAAATGCCTGTCATGGCTAGTAGGGGTATGGTTAAGAGCTTGTTCAATGATTTGCTTTTGCATCATTGTTTCCCTGTTATTTTATTGTTGTGAATATTTCATTCAATTCAGTGCTGTGAACTAGGATATGGGCCTGAAAAAGTGGCTTAAATCCGAGGAACATTAGCACATAACTAGAAAAAACAGTCCCCGGACGATGGCATGCCTATAGCATGAGAGCATCCAAAGCCCACTGGATGCTGGCACACATATAGCAAGACAGTTTCCAGAGGTCAAGTGATCAAAAACTTCAGTGGGACCCAAGGGCTAGCTTCCTGAAGTGTTGGGATGGTTCTCAGGGGTCTTGTAGCTAATGTGGAAGGTTTGTATGTTGTGTTTCTCTCAATTCCACTTCCTTAAGGTCACATAGGAGGTTGAATCATATCATAGTAGCCTCTCGTCACATGTTTACCTCGGTTGGCCGGTTACTTGGGTAGATGTGAGAGGAGGGATTTAAATTTCATAGGGAACTTAGAGAAAATAATTTTTATAGCAAGGATTTTTTCTACCTTTAGATTGAACAAATTTTTTGGATAAACTCATTGGATATCATTGCTACGAATATTGGGCACCTATTTAAATATGTATTTATTACAATATATCTATATTTTCACATTAATAACTTAGGTAACATCATCAAATAACTCTTAAAAAGAGGTTTCTTATGCACAAAACTAGGATAGTGATGTATTTAAGTCAATCACATTTCTCTTGTATATTGCATGGGTGAATGAGTTTTACAAGATATTTAATATCTTTCCTCCACACTTTTGCAATGAACTAACTCTCGAAAAATAACATCTTTACTAATTCTCTTTTCATTTGCATATGTATCAAAGAGAGGGTCCATGGAATCCTTGTTTATGTAGATTCTCATGAGTAAAGATTTGTTGTGAGCAAGAATCCAAATGGATATATGGATATGTGGTGATCAATATCCCCCTTCAATATTTGGCTCATTTATTTAAGGGAGATGCACACTTTAGTTGAGATAAATGCTAGTTCATCTTATTGAATAACTCGTTAGGAGGATTTAAATACTTGCATCTAGTCCATTTCCAACTTGAAATTCATTAGAGTTGTCCCATTATTTATATATTTTTATGTGTGGTTTACGGACACTGAAGATATGTGGTTGTTACGTCCACAAAAACTATCCAGGCATATCTACTTGAAGGGATCACTTCCCACCAACTCATTAGCTGAGCCTAACCCCAAGAACATTGAGGATAATTGACCACGTGGCATTCCATTACTGAGGTGCTTTAATGATGAGAATCCGACCAATTGAGCTAACCCTTGGAGCTATTAGAGTTTTCCAATTCAGAAAGAACAAAGAGAAATTTGATACCTTGATCTAATATCTATACTCTTATATGTTGAAGGAAAATCCCTAAATAAAGGGATGGAAACCCATTACATTGTCTTCCCATACTTTGGTTTGTTTCATGATACCTAGAATCCACGTGAAATGCTTTTGGGTGCAGGTATGAATGCTTTATGGAGATATTAAAGAGGGAATCCAAATATCATTGGCACTTGATCATCCAAGGTTCTATGTTTTCCTCTAAAGTATCTACGCTAGAGAACTTCTTCCCACTATTTATATTTTACGTGTCCCATATCTCCATTAAGAGCTTGGCTCCCTTTGCTTGATTAGACAATATAGGATCTATTATTTCCAAATAACATCTATTTAATGGACCATGAACTTCTTCCCACTATTTATATTTTACTTATCACATATCTCCATAAAGAGCTTGGCTCCCTTTGCTTGATTAGACAATATAGGATCTATTATTTCCAAATAACATCTATTTAAGGGACCATGAACTATATTTTAGTTGACTAGATGGAATTTATTTTTCTTTTCTTCCTTGCCATGTGAATATTTTAATCTCTAAATTCATAAAGATTGTGTGAATTGCATTAGCAGTATGATATTAAAAAGCTCTGTATTTGTTTTACACTTCCAAATTTGTTTCTGGTTGGAAACCGTTGTGCACTTGCAGTATAATATTCCAGTGCTAATTATTTCCATTAAGAATTGTCAAGAATCTAACTCGACGTAACTCATGCATTGCCCACGAAAGCTGAAGAAGGCATTGCAAGATTTTTTTTTGGAAACCTCCTGGAAAGATTTGGGTGACTGGCGTTGGCATGCGATCAACTAGAAAATATGATGATCAGGTGTTTTTTACTTAGTGTCCTAAAGCTGGTTGGTGAAACCAGGTAGTATCATTTTGGTGAAACCAAGTAGGTATCATTACTGTGCAGTGATTTGTATTTTTTACATGCAAACTCTGTAACATAATTGCACTAAATGAGAATGTGTTTTGATAAAATATGTCATCAATGGTTTATGCATTTATATCAGCTTTTAATACTAGCTACATTATCTCATTAAATTGAGATGTGCTAAATCAGAAAGAAATTATAGTGTAACTGCATAAATATATGTATTTATCTACAAGTTGGTAGTCAAGAGCAGGGTTGTTATGTAGTGTCTCTTCTGTAATACTTCATGTTTTGTTACTCTATTAAGAATTTGATCTAATTGGTTGAGTAGGAATTTATAACTCAAGAAACAACATGTGAAATTACATGTTAATTATAATATTAGTTCAAAAAAATTGCCTGAGATGGAACTCTCTTCGCGTACCCATATGAATGAAGTTTAATTATATAAAAAGTATGTATTATATTTTTTATGGAATTGTTAATAAATTTGATAATTACATAAGTAAATTAATTAATTATTTATATAAATATAAAATTTTAAAATTTTTACATTCAATATAAAATTCAATTATTCTTTCTCTATTTTTTTAAATCTATATAAGAACAATTTTGATGCAATAAGTTCACTTTTATATATTATCTATATCAGATAAGTCACAAATTAATTCATAAATATGACTTCATAATTTTTTCCTCTAAATAAAAAGGTAAAATGTTATTTCGTTATATGTTTGTTGTAATTTTGAAATGCAAATTTATTTGCACTCATGAAGAATTGTATGGAACTTAATTGGCTTTATCAAACACCTGTTTTACACCTCAGCAAAATCCATCGTGCTTTGTCCTTCGTGAGTGTTCACCATAATCCCCTGATTTCATTTAATTGGTGCATGATCGATTCTCAATTTACCCAATAATGGTCGTACTTTAAAAAAAAAATACAAAGCAATATGCTCGTAAAAGAACACCTTGCAATTGTAAAAATAGGTGGTTTCTAGAAAACCAACCTCTAGACAAATGCTTCACCCAACCCTTTTGCTCTACATTTCTTTTCATGAGCATGAAATTTTTTTTATCAATGTTTCCAATGTGATGTCTGAAATTATTTTTCAATAGTCTGAGCATGGAATTTTTCTTATCACTGTTTCCAATGTGATATCAGAAATTGCTTTTCTTATTGGATTTAATTGTACTAGAAAGACACCATTGCTTTTTTTACATAATTAATTTAAATTTGTTGTGTTGTTGAAAACAATTGACTCCAATGTGTCTATGTTGTTGAGTTGTAGAATCAAATTAGAGTTAAGGTTATTCTTTCTGAGATTAAACTAGGATGAAGAATTTCTGGTTTAAGCTTATGATAAAAATGAAAGCTTGTAAGGGATTGCAAATCCTTATTTTAAGGAAATGTTGGCATGTAAAATTGTGAAAAACTTGATTATTATTTTTAAATTCTATATTTATAATTAAACAGGGAAAGTTTTTTTTATTACAAATTTTGTGTGTTTAAAAATGATTATGTATCATTATCATACCATTGAATGTAACTAAATGTATGAGTTATTTATTTTTATAAATAAAAATTTATGAGTAATTTGTGTTATTAAAAAGATTTTTAATATTATGTCGCTGATTTCTAATTCTAAAATTTTGTTATAATCATGTATCAATGGGTTCTATTCTTAACAAGATGATCTTCCCAAACTTCTGTGTATCTTTGCACCCTTAAATAATAAAAAACCTTATTCTTGGACAGCATGCAAACTAAACTACAATATTGCGTTTTATGTTTTATGGATTTATTGGGGACCGACAGTAGATTATTTGTTTATTTACATCAAACAACCAATTAAACTAAACTACCTTCTTAAATGTTTGTAACCATGTGCCTCCAGTAACTTATATTGTTGATTAGAAATATGAGTAACGTAATTTTGAGGTGATGTAGTTATTGAATGTGGCAGGGGCGTGCGCCTCGTCGTTTACGCTAATAAACTGTTGCGAGTACACTGTATGGCCGGGATTCCAGGCGGGCGCGGGCAGAGTGTGACAGTTGAAGCTCCTAGTGGATGGTCGGACCGCGTGTGGAGAGGCACGTTGTGCACATTCGATCAGGACGGAAGATGGAAATGCGCCACCGGCGACTGCGGGGTCGTCGCTCCTGTGCAATGGCAACAACGCGGATCCCCCTGCGGCGGTGGCGGAATTCACATTGAGCGAAGGAGGTGACGATATGAGGCTGACGATCACATTTGGAAGTTTATGCGCGAGGGGGGCTGGGGGAGGGCTCGCTCCTGTGCAATGGCAACAACGCGGAGCCGCCTGCGTCGCTGGCGGAATTCACATTGGGCGAAGGAGCTGACGATATGAGGCTGACGATCACATTTGTAAGTTTATGCATGTGGGAGGTGGCTTTGTTCTGAATTGTGAGTGATTCCGTTCTACGTTTCGACTACTCTGGTCTCAGCCCTCTATATAAAGGCCTCCAGTGTTCTCTCTTCCAGCGCAGAGAGCATTCCCCTCCTCTTCGATCTTGCGTATTAATTGCAGTTGTATTCTGTTTGAGATCATGGGTTTGCTTGACCCGAACCTCGTCTCCCAATATTCAAGATTGAGTTTCATAGACAGGCCCCTCTTCCTCGTAAGTATCACCATGAAATGAAATGTTGTAAATGTAGAATACTGAATGAATGAGGGGTTATGAACTTTGATGTTTCTCTTTTTTTCGTAATCTGCAGATTATACATTTGGTGGATCGATTCTACGCGTGGCATAGATTGCCTGTCTGTCTAGGACTCCTATACCTGGAGATAAGGCGGTCATTGCACCAGCGTTATAACCTTATCAACGTGGGAACTACGGCAGTGCAGGGACGAAGATATAATGCAGTGGATAGAACACCTGATGGAAGTCACGATGACCCGTTCTATCCCGAAACAGGATGCCAAGGGGCGTTCTTTGGGCGAAACATGCTGCCTTCTCCTCAGCATGATAAGGTCATTAAACCATCCCACCCAACATTGTTTCATTTTCACATGTCATTAATCTGATAACTAAATATCATGTGCATTTACTAAACAGTTGTTAAAGCCACATCCCATGGTAGTTGCTACCAAGCTGCTCTCACGGAGGAAAATGGTAGATACAGGCAAACAATTTAACATGCTTGCTGCCACGTGGATCGAGTTCATGATTCATGACTGGGTCGATCACGTTGAAGACACAGTACATGTAAGCACAATGTTTTCAATCACAATTATCACAATTTTCAATGCAAATATCAGAACTTATATAACATTAACTTTACCTTATTCCATATATATTTAGAGTGTATGCTCTCTGTTAAATTTCTTTCAGTATATTTTCTGGTATAATTTGCTAGTATCATATATTTGAAGAGTGCATTTTTTACAATCTTACTGTTCTGAAGCTTTTCAGGGTGCCAGAATTATATATAGTAAAAAAAAAATTAGTTTAAACAGATTTGATCACAGTTTTTTCCCTTCCAAAAAAAATCTGACAAACAGAAAACGCCATATATTTTACGAGAAATTATATAACATTAACATTAATTCATGAATTTTCAGGCAAAGTTAAGCGCCCCACCCAACGTTGCACGGCAATGTCCGCTAAAGGCATTCAAATTCTTGGAAGGCAAAGCAGTGCCTACTGGCAGCTGTGACATCAAAACAGGATCACGAAATAGGAGGAGCGCCTGGTGGTAAGAAAACCTGCCTGGACTAAACGCTCTATCTCTCTATAAATCCTCTGAATTGTGAAGGTGTCTCACAATACATATAAATGTATATACTCTTGTCATGCTATACATAAATAAACAGGGATGGGAGCGTAGTGTATGGAAACAACGCGAGTGAATCAAATGTTGGGTATTTTTTTTGCTTCTATTGTTTGAGATGGATAAATACCAAAACCATCAAAATATAAAACACAGAGGCTATGCTCTGTTTCCTTTGCTCCAAGATCTTTTACACAG
>APFE030431629.1:27134-62772 GCA_000404065.3 Pinus taeda | reverse complement strand
ACATCATGTTGAGGCCAAAACAATCCATCTCCGTCATTGTTCCACAAATGAGCAAATTACAAACATCTTCACCAAAGCACTTGGAAGGGAAAATCTTGAACAATTCAAAATGATGCTTGGACTCACCAACATCCCTCCAAATTAAGGGGGGGAATGTTGACACCTAATCTTCATGATTGGGAGAATTTTATGTAAATAATTAAATTAGGAATGTGAACAGTCATCGGGAGATGAACTGAACAATCACTCCCTATTGTATATAACAATGACCTACCTATGGAACAATATACGAATCAGTTGTTTGTTTTGTGGAGTTACTGCCTGGCCTGACACCTTCTACCATACCATTACCATGAAATATTTGAAGGCCCTTCTCTCCAATATGTGCAAGCCTTTGATGTCATAGGATGGTCTTTTGTCTAGAGACCACTAGATTTTCTGCTCCACTTTCAGGATCCACAGAATTGTTGCACCCATCAATAACAGTGCTACCCAAAATCTTGTACAGAGTTCCAATATGAACTCCCTGCATCAATACAAGTGCTCCTTGAACCATCTTGCAGGTATCTTTCTCGAACACTATTTTTACACCTGCATCATCTATCTTGCTTACATAAATCATATTCCTCCCCAATGTCAAAAAATGTAGAACACCCATAAGTGCTAATCCTTCCACATTGCAACTTTAAGTTGACTTTTCAGCATTTGATGATTCTAGCCTTCCTATTATCCCCTAAGAAGACATCACCAACATCATATTTCTCATATTCGTAGAACCACTCCTTATAGGGAATGAAGTGAAAGGATGCACCCGAGTCAGTCAACCATGCCTCATGATCTATATGTGTGCTTAAATAAGAATCCAAGTACATATCCCCACCTTCATTTGTGATGGTTTTCGCCTCTCCAAAAGGAGCATCATCAAATCCCTTTCCTTTCTCAGGAATTTTAGATCTACAGTCATTTTTGAAGTGCCCTTCCTTTCCACATTTCCAGCACACCTTTACCGGTTTTCCTAGAGATTTATATCTCCCTCTAGATTTTGATCTCCCACTCAAGGTCTTATTTTTGTTTCTTTTTTTGGACTGTCCTTTTATAGACAAGGCATCACTATTCTAGCCCTCCACATTTTTCTGTCTCATCTCCTCCGACAACAAGGATGAGACTATTTCATCAAACTGCAAGGTAGTTTTATTTCTACCTATTGCAACAACCAGAATATCCCAAGAATCTAGTAGAGAATACAACAAACTGATGTACTTATCTTCATCTGAAATTTTAATATCAACAAATAACAACTGGCTTATGATAGTATTAAAGGTGTTCAGATGCTCTGTCACCAAGTCTCCATCCTTCATCCTCGCATTATACAACATTTTTCTCATGAACAATTTATTCGCCAAAGACTTAAATTGGTACAAAGTCCCTAACTTTTCCCAGAAAGCCTTCGTCAAAGCTTCCCCTGATACATTCAACAATACTCAATCTGAGATACATAATCATATTGTGGTCTTTTCTTTCTTACCCGACTTCTTCAAGTTTTATGAAACATTGTCATCGGTTTCATACCTAGATCTACTGCGATCCACTAATCTTTATTCACCAATAGATCCTCCATATTGATTTTCCACAACTCAAAAAATTGACCATTAAATTTCTCAATCTATATATCTTTGTTGTTCACCATCTTCTCTCATCGCAAGAATCAATCCCGCATATCTCCCACTGAACAAGGTCTACCATAGGCCCGAGAAAAAAACTCCTCATCAACAAAGACATCCCCTTGAAGCTGAAACCTTGCTCTGATACCAAATGTAGGTTTTAACCCTGTACAAAAATTACCTGCAAATGAATTGTTAAAAAACAGAAAATATACAATAGTGAGAAACAAAAAACAAATACACAAAGATTTTCACCTAGATCTCAAAACCGGGACTACTAGATTGATTTTTCATTATATTCATTTCAATGTTACAATACATATATACATGCCGAAGCATCCATATACCCCAATCCATTAACCCTGGATTACAACATAATCATAGTTCCCTTGACCGAATCTACAAAATACCATTGGTAGAACACCATGATGCCCAAAACCATGTGTGAAATCCATGCACAAAACAATAGGTAGGTCTGTCCACCTAATATAGGGTCCAAAACAAAATTCTCAGGGCGCTGCCCCATAACCCGTGTAGAGGGGCTACCGCCCCTCAGCTTCGCGCATGGGGCTAGTGATGGAAAGAATATAACACACACCCAACAAGGTTTTTGTTGACTACGTTGAGCAGATTCTGTATTGCTAAGATAGAGTTTGATGTTCTATTGTTGTTGAGTGGGTTTGATAAGCATATTTGTTTATGAGAGAACAGATTGATTCTGTGTTGCAAAAAGAGATTTGATCCAATGGTTTTTGTATTTAGATTGAGTAGAATGATTAAGTGGGTTGAGTCTAAAAATTGGATGAAACATGCCCTACAATGTTTGAACAGAGATAGTGGGCCCTAGTTTGAAAATGTATGAATGTGGTCCACAATAGCTTGAATGTTGGGAACTTCTATGGCCAAGTGATGGTTCGTGGATTCAAAGAGTGTTGGATTCCTTCGGGTTGTGGCCTGAGAAATGGCTCCCCTCTAATGGTGCCCAAAGAAACTATTGGAGGTAGGAGCCTACAGCAGATAGTGCCCTGCATAGTTGAGGAAGTGGTGGTTTTCATCAGGTAGTGGCATGGAGTGAGTGGTTGCTCGCGCGCATCACAAATCAGGGGTTACACATTGGTGGTGTGTAGTGAATTATGTAATAAGAAGATTTCTTAATAAAAGAAGAAGAAGCAAATAAAGGACAATAATTTGTCTCCCAAAAGGGTTTTCACCTAATATCAAGTGTCTTCTTGTGATGACGATGATTTATGTGTTATTCTTATGTTTATGGGACTTCATGTTATATATGTTACTCATAACATCTAGTTCATGCATATGTTATGTGTTGGCTAATTAATTGAGTTATCAGTTATTTGTAAAGAAAAGACAAAAATTATTAATTGATTTATCGATACAGCATGATTCATGTCCTTATCCATGTTAAGTAAAATAACGTTATATAAACTTTAAAGAGAATTAAAATAATAAAATTAAATTATCATAAAAGATGTACTTTATACTTCTTTTATATTATATATATATATATATATATATATTATATTATATAATAATATTTAAATTACAATTGGAAAATAATTAATTAAATATCACAGTCACTTATATATCAAAAAATAAAAAAAATAAATATTTATGGACTAATAAAAATTCAATGTCAAATATGTATATATTATATAAAAGAATTGAATGTCAAATATTTCAAGTAGTCTTATTATTAAATAATTTGATCCTTCTTCAGGTTTATTAATATTGTTTGAAAATCCAGGAAAAAAAAATTGTTGGAATTAAAGTTCAAGTTATATAGTTTACACGATTAAGTGCAAGTGACCAAGGGGATTTTTAAGGCATTTAATCTATTTATGCATTTAAATATACATATATACATATAAAAATAACCGGTATTGATCCATATTAACGATATATTTATATCAATCATTAAAAATGATCAAATCTCTTAAAGTGCAAACCTCTGCTAGATTTTATCCCTCTCAAGGCTTGTTAGATATAAAATCATTCTTAAGATGGATCTATACTAGTAACGTATATGATTCTTCAACCATGAAGCAACATATAAATATATATGGTTAAGATGGATCATAACATATCTGATTGCTTCAATGATGAAGCAACGAATACTAATATATATATGTATGTGTGTGTGATTAAGATGGATCTATACTGGTAACATGTTTGATTTATTCAATGATGATGTAACATTTTTTATAATAAAACAACATATATTTATAAATATATAGTGTATAATAAAAACATTTTTTCAAAAACTATAGATGTAAGTTTATAGATATAATTTAAGAAAGAAAATAATATCAAAATGGAAATCAAAGTTATATCACATTTTGAAGGCGGATTTTATTATTCGTTTTGACTTCAATGTTATTTAAAATTAGAAAACACACATGGGTACAAACTTTTAGAAATTATTGGAAATCATATCATTGTATATAAAAATTAATTTAAAATTAACATAAAATGATATAATTTCAAACATAATGGAAGCCTTAACAATGATAATTATAAATAAAAAATATGCATAAACAACCAACAAAAAAATACCATTATAAAATTATTTAAAATAATAATATAAAGTAATATACAACATAATAAAAAAAAAAATTATAAAGTTTTTAAATGACGGAATCTATCCTACTTTATCAAGGAAGTTTTTTAATGTTTAAAATAAATTTTGCGCAATTTAATGGTTAATAATGCCATTAAACCGTAGCTCATTTTTAATTAATTAATTATTAAAGAAATAAAAAAAAATATAACACTTTAGATAACTATAATTTGTGTATATTACTATAAATATTCTAAAATATTCCATGAAAATTAAATCCTATGGCTTATCTAATAATTATTAATTAAATTAAAATTCTAAAAATTCTAAATAAACACTATAAACTTAATAATATCCGTCATAACATCGTTTACCATTAAAAAAAATACGACGCTGAGTGGCTCTAATCAGAGGGCGGACCTGGGTATTGGTCTCACGTCACTCTGGACGACACTGTGGACGTTGTTATGAGTGGCTCTAATCATAGGGCGGACTTGGGTATTGGTCTCACGTCACTCTGGACGACACTGTGGACGTTGTCAACAAGTTAACTAATGGAAAATAAAAACATCATACCTTCTCCTCCTCATATTGGCTTCCATGCTAACTGCAAATGTGTTTTATTGCGGAGAGAGTCGTACACAAATTCAGGCATATTTGCAATCTTGTGACCAATGTAGCAGAGAAGTTGTACTAGGAGAACAAAGAAGAACTAAGGGCTGACTATTTGGAAAGAACTTTCACAAGGTTTGGCATCCAAATTATGTAGAGATGATGAAATGTATTGTAGCTAACATATTTGTCCAGAATGTTATTACAATTTGATGGATACGCCTTCGCCCAATGTGAATTCCGCCAGTGTCGCAGGGGGTTCCGCGTTGTTACTGTTGCACTGGAGCGACCCGCCGCAAGGGCCGGTGGCACATTTCCCTCTTTCGTCTTTGTCGAATGTGCATAACGTGCGTCTCCCCACGTGGCTCGACCATCCACTGGGAGATTCAACTGTCATACTCTCCCCGGGCCTCACCTCGAAACTTGTGCTGGATAGATTGTGGGAACTGCATTGGGGTTATAGCAGTTGAATTGAGAAAAATGACTAGAGCGGACATGATGATAAATTTTACAATGATGGTCCAATATACTAGATTGTGCCACTAAGTTCCCCAATTGATCATCTTAATCTTAAAATTTTGAAGCATGGGGGACTAATATGAGATTCTTGGATGGGGGAGCACTATAGGGATGCCCAAATATGAATGTTTTCCAATGACACTGAACTAGGAATACCATCTCTCTTACAATATTGTGGAGGGTAAACTTGGAGCTATTCCAATTAGATATGTCGCTTTTGTTGTTATTTATTATCTTTGTCGAGGCCTCTATGATCTAATATTAATTTGAATCTTTGTGATATTTTCACGAAGGCTTCATCAAAGAAGAGAATATCATCTACGAGTTGAGAGTGGTTCATCGTTTTTGTTGGTGTAACGATTTCCACTTCAGGGAGAATTTCCTTTTCTCTTTCTTCTTCAATCCTTTTACCAACCAATCTTTCCATTAATGTGTACAAGGATGATTAAATAGGAAAATCTTATTCTGGGACGGCATGCAAACTAAACTACAATATTGCGTTTTCTGTTTTATGGATTTATTGGGGACCGAGAATAGATTATTTGTTTATTTACATCAAACAACCAATTAAACTAAACTACCTTTTTAAATGTTTGTAAGCATGTGCCTCTAGTAACTTATATGGTTGATTAGAAAAATTTCGAGGTGATGTAGTTATTGAATGTGGCAGGGCGCGAGCGTCGTTACTGCGAGTACACTGGCCGGGATTCCAGGCGGGCGCGGGCACAGAGGAATCCAGCACGGGTTTTGAGGTGAGGCCCGGGCAGAGTATGACAGTTGAAGCTCCTAGTGGATGGTCGGGCCGCGTGTGGAGAGGCACGTTGTGCACATTCCATGAGGACGGAAGATGGAAATGCGCCACCGGCGACTGCGGGGGGGTCGCTCCTGTGCAATGGCAACAACGCGGATGCCCCTGCGACGCTGGCGGAATTCACATTGAGCGAAGGAGGTGACGATATGAGGCTGACGATCACATTTGTAAGTTTATGCCGGGGGGGTCGCTCCTGTGCATTGGCAACAACGCGGAGCCGCCTGCGTCGCTGGCGGAATTCATGTGGGAGGTGGCTTTGTATCTTAAATATAAGTATAATGCATAATGCAGGTAATAAATCGATTATAAAATGATATTCAATATATAATTGGCTTATTGTATGTTACATAACATTACTAGTTTAATACAACTTACGGTTTAAGAAGAAGAGATGAACCATGATCTACTCTGAGCTTTATTTTCATTTATGAACATGGCAGGGATAGTACTGTGTATAACTACGTGGTTAATGGCAGAAAAAATATTTTGGAGACTGTCTGTGAAATAAAGGTCCTGCACACTACGTAAATTTATAATGTGGATATATGTGGTTAGCCAATCATAAAATTCAAACGGGTCAGGTCGATAAAAATAATTCTACCCAACAGAAAAAAGTGAATTGTGAATGACTCCGTTCTAGGTTTCGACTACTCTGGTCTCAGCCCTCTATATAAAGGCCTCCAGTGTTCTTTCTTCCAGCGCAGAGAGCATTCCCCTCCTCTTCGATCTTGCGTATTAATTGAAGTTGTATTCTGTTTGAGATCATGGGTTTGCTTGACCCGAACCTCGTCTCCCAATATTCAAGATTGAGTTTAATAGACAGGCTCCTCTTCCTAGTAAGTATCACCATGAAATGAAATGTTGTAAATGTAGAATACTGAATGAATGATGGGTTATGAACTTTGATGTTTCTCTTTTTTTCGTAATCTGCAGATTATACATTTGGTGGATCGATTCTACGCGTGGCATAGATTGCCTGTCTGCCTAGGACTCCTATACCTGGAGATAAGGCGGTCATTGCACCAGCGTTATAATCTTATCTACGTGGGAACTACGGCAGTGCAGGGAGGAAGATATAATGCAGTGGATAGAACTCCTGATGGAAGTTACGAAGACCCGTTCTATCCCGAAACAGGATGCCAAGGGGCGTTCTTTGGGCGAAACATGCTGCCTTCTCCCCAGCATGATAAGGTCATTAAACCATCCCACCCAACATTGTTTCTTTTTCACATGTCATTAATCTGATAACTAAATTGCATGTGCATTTACTAAACAGTTGCTAAAGCCACATCCCATGGTAGTTGCTACCAAGCTGCTCTCTCGGAGGAAAATGGTCGATACAGGCAAACAATTTAACATGCTTGCTGCCACGTGGATCCAGTTCATGATTCATGACTGGGTCGATCACGTTGAAGACACAGTATATGTAAGCACAACGTTTTCAATCACAATTATCACAATTTTCAATGCAAATATCAGAAATTATATAACATTAACTTTACCTTATTCAATATATTTACAGCGTATGCTCTCTGTTAAACTTCTTTCAGTATATTTTCTGGGATAATTTGCCTAGAATCTTAACAAAATCTTAAATTTGAGTGCATTTTTTACAATCTAACTGTTCTCAAGCTTTTCAGGGTACCGGAATTATATATAGTCAAAAAAAAATTACTTTAAACAGATTTGATCACAGTTTTTTCCCATCTGACAAATAGAAAACACCATATATTTATACGAGAAATTATACAGCATTAACATTAATTCATGATTTTTCAGGCAAAGTTAAGCGCCCCACCCAACGTTGCACCGCAATGTCCGCTAAAGGCATTCAAATTCTTGGAAGGCAAAGCAGTGCCTACTGGCAGCTGTGACATCAAAACAGGATCACGAAATAGGAGGACCGCCTGGTGGTAAGAAAACCTGCCTGGACTAAACGCTCTATCTCTTTATAAATCCTCTAAATTGTGAAGGTGTCTCACAATATATATATATATATATATATACTCTTGTCGTGCTATACGTAATTAAACAGGGATGGGAGTGTAGTGTATGGAAACAACGCAAGTGAATCAAAAAAACTAAGAACATTCAACGATGGTAAGTTGAAGTTGGGGGACGATGGCCTTCTTCTTCACGACAACGACGGAATTGCCCTCTCTGGAGATGATCGTAATTCATGGGCAGGGGTGTCGGTTATGCAGGCTCTCTTTATCCAAGAACATAATTCCGTTTGCGACATGTTGAAGGTAATTATACTTTATTGAAGAAACTCTCAATAATCCAATCTAACTTATAGAATACTATGGATCTTACTTGACTATTACCATTGATTATGAAAGTTTTTCATTGAAATTCACATCCGGACCCTCATGTTAGAGAATATTTCAGCACTAAGATCAATCTCATTGCACACTAATATAATTTGGTCAACTAATTTATAAATGCAGCTTCACTATATTGGTATGAGCGATGAGGATTTGTATCGTTATGCAAGATTAGTGACTTCAGCCGTGATAGCCAAGATCCACACCATTGACTGGACGGTGGAGCTCATCAAAACGGATACCCTCCTTGCTGGAATGAACGCCAATTGGTACATATAATTACATATTGTTTTACACAGGTTGCAATCTTGAAATTTAAGGCAAACGCCTAAAATATCAGAGCTAAAACACAAAGAAATTCATATTTTTTATAAAATGTTTAAATACAGGCTTTCTTCTTATTAATGAACGAAGTTTTCACTATGTGCAGGTATGGGTTATTGGGTAAGAAGGTGAAGAGCATCATTGGTCACACTGGAAGTTCTATTCTGAGCGGCTATATAGGAATGCCCAAGCCTCAGAATCATGGGGTCCCATACTCTCTCACTGAGGAATTTGTGGGTGTCTATCGAATGCACAATCTGTTGCCAGACAGCATCCTCGTCAGGGACATTCATGGAACTCCAGTGGACAACAAAACCCCTCCAATTCTCAAAGAGTGAGTTGAGTTTACAGCATCACTTAGATTGGAACTCTGTTCACATTCGGGTTATTTTGGAAGTAGTTTGAACTTTAGACTATGATAAAAGCAAATAGTAGTTAAATATCCGGTGTCATCCATTCATGTGACTCACAGGATAGAGATGAAGGAACTAATAGGAATTCCAGGAGAAGAAACATTATCAGATATTGGTAAGGAATGTCACATTGTATCAATGGGGCATCAAGCCTGTGGGGCCCTTAATCTGTGGAACTACCCTCTATGGATGAGAGACATTGTCGCCCAGGACCCCGATGGAAATGAGAGACCATATCCTGTAGACATGCCCGCACTGGAGAGTAAGAAATTTATTACTTTAGTTACTAGTTACACTTTTCTTTTTCTTTTTTTCATCCTATTTTAAATTTGTTAAATTAAAATTTGAAATAACAGATTTGATAGTGTACTTTTTCAGTTTATCGTGATAGGGAGAGGAGCATAGCAAGATACAATGAATTCCGGCGGAATATGCTGATGATTCCCATCTCAAAATGGGAAGACCTCACAGACGATGAGGAGGCCATCCAAATGTTGAAAGAGGTCTATGATAACGACGTTGAACTTCTAGATCTACAGGTCGGCCTCATGGCAGAGAAGAAGATTAAAGGTTTTGCCATCAGCGAGACGGCCTTCTTTATCTTTTTGCTCATGGCATCACGGTGGGTAAATAAATCATTTCTCATTTTATAATATTCCATTCTTCAATAAAAAGCGCAAAATTTATCATTCATTTAGTAAGATGTGTTTTGTGAATATATGTCGATTGCAGTCGATTGGAGGCAGATCGCTTTTTCACCAGTGATTTCAAGAAAGAAGTGTATACGGAGGTGGGGATGGCATGGATAAACAGCACAGAGGGCCTCAAAGACGTACTGAAACGTCACCATCCAGAGATGGTAGAGAAATGGATGAATTCGTCGAGTGCATTTTCTGTGTGGAATGCGTCCCCGGAACCCAAGAACAGCACGCCTCTCTATCTTCGCCTCCCTCGTTAACAAATTGCGACGCCAGTCTCTAGGTGTTACTGTGTGTCTCTGCGTGATATTACTGAGACGTGGTTCCTGAGGGCATGAGACCTCTTTATTCCTGTTTCTTTCTTTCTTTCATTGTGTGTGTTTTACCTAAGCGCCAATTACCAGAGGCGATGTGTTAATGTTGCATTTTTGTTGCAAATGCTGTTGTTGAATAAAGAAATGTATTGTACTCCCCTTTCTTGGAGACATTTCAAAAGTTTCGGCGAGTGTAATCGCAGCAATAAACTTATATTGGTTACCAACAAAATACTATATCCATCTAACGGCATGTTATATCAGTTACGTATCATTGGTATTGTTGACGTTACATATTTACATCGTGTCAACAAAATACTCTATCCATCTAACAGCATGTTATATCCGTTACCTATCATTGGTATTGTTGACGTTACATAAACATCGTGTTGCAATTTGGAAAAAAATTGACAATATACATATTAAAGTCTTATATATACTTTATTTTTTCTAACAATGAAGAATTCTAATTATTTCATTCTGATTTATATACTTTATTTTTTCTAACAATGAAATAATCTAATTATTTTCTTTCTAATTCATTTTAGATTTTGAATAGTTTATAATAATTCTATAATATAATAACTTTAGAAATGCAATTTATTTTAAAAAACCACAACAGCTTTTTCCTACATAACTTAAATCTAAAAACTAAAAAATCTAGTATGGTTTTCTACATATTATCTAATAAATAAATCTATATTTAAAAAATCACCATTCAAAAACTTATCTAGTATGGTTTTCTACATATTATCTAATAAATAAATCTATATTTAAAAAATCACCATTCAAAAACTTATTTATGTAGCATTTGTCAAAATAGAAATATATTTAAAAAATTAGTAATAATCTATTTTCACTTCTTTTTTATTTTTCTTGACTTTCTACTTTCCAAAGTGAGAGCCAACTTGAAAAATATAAATTTTCCAATTTTTCTATTTTATTTCCTTTTTTGTCCTTATTTTCTTTCCTTTTCTATGTAACTTTTCTAAATACATACGGTTATCATTATCTATGTGTATTAAGAGTTTAACATTATATGCCCACAAATCCTAAGCTCAATGATCTAAGCATATCTACTAGATTAATCTCCATTAAAATTGAAGCAAATAGCCATTGGCTATCATTATCTATATGTGTTAAAAGTTTAACATTATATGCCCACAAATCGTAAGCTGAGTTATCTAATCATATTTACCAGATTCATATCTAGTCAGAAAATTGAAGCAAATAGCCATTGGCAATCCACTCATAGGGTTGGTGAGAAAATGAGCTTCCAGCGCAATTTCTACTTGAGTGGCACACTCCACTAGCACAAAATCTAGACTCAGCAACATAAACAGTAACAAGGTAAACAACTTAACCAGCTAAATGGCCAAATTTTGATAGTAGATGAGATCAAAAGCTAGCACTCTCACCCTGTATTTATTCCCTCATGAAGGGAGATATTTCTTCTTTCATTAACTTATATGTCAAGGTCCTATCAAATAGTTCATGCACCGATCAGGCAGGCTCCGAGGGTTCATGCACTTCTCAATTATGCAGCAAGAAGTTGGCCCAATAGTTGTTAAACCAATAGAGCACTAATTCACTTGAAAATTAGGTTTACCTTCCGTCCACAGTGAGTAAACTCCTAACTCCATAGAAAACAGGTTCCAGAACTTCGAAGAACTGGAAAGTGGTTTTCACTGTAACAACCGTGATTACCTATAGCTTATGTCGAGCAGGAAGGAGCCAGGTTGCAAAGCCATTCCAAAAATTCACCAGGACAAATGCACCAGACTAAGGGGAGGGAGGGGATACCTGTTGGGAATTTTATGGTAAATTCCAAAACAAATAACCTGAACAGAGAGTGATGCTTTGTTTTTCTCCACAGGATCTTGAACACAGGGAAGCTACAATTGTTTTCTGAGAAGACGGATATTTTCTCACACATAGAAACACTTTGTATTCATTAACAAACTGGCTATTACAAACTTCATCCTCTTAACAGAGGGATTCATCAAGAACTTCAAAAAAATTACTCTATCTCCTTTAGAAATTTTACACTATTGTGTGTAAAAATTTCTTTTACATTTACTGTTGTAAGAACAATCTTCAACTACAGAAAATTACATTCACTGCCAAAAAAAAATCTCCATCATACGCTCCTGCATATTACAAAACCCTCCAACATAAAAGAAAAGGGATTACATACACAGTTCTTGTTTCGCACTGCTGTGCGTTTTTACCTTTGCATTACAATGCAAAGTCAATAAAAAACACATACACTACTTGCTTCCCTTATGTTTCGTATGCAAAGAACCACTCACAAAACATGACATACATACGTTTTAACATGTCCCGTAAAAACAAAAATTACATTCGTAAATAAACTTAATAACTTCACCTATATTTACGAACCACATTAAATTCTTAGCATGGCGATATATATTAAATTTCTGATTAAAGGTACTTCCAAATTAATTTACTGGCGTTCAAAAGAACTTTACGCAATGTCATTCCCTGCAGGCCCTGTATGCAACTTTGGATGCAATTAACTGTGGACAGCCTTCCTTTTAATCCAACTGTTCAGAACAATATCGGACGAGCCTTTTCTACCAAACTTTACGTCCCGATGAAAAGTGGTTTTTGGAAAAGTACAATGGACATGTGTCAGATTTTTATTGCATTGGGGGCGATTGAAGGAATACCACTCCTTCCGTAAAAGCGGTCCGATGGAGTCTGGGTGGTTTTCTGCTGAATTAATGCGCAGTTGAAATTAATATTTCAACACTCCCCTTTAATTTCAACTGTTGGGCATTCAGTCATACCCAAACACTTCCTCAAAAATTCGAAGCTTTTCTGGTCCAATGGCTTGGTCAGAATGTCTGCAACCTGCTCTTGAGTCCTGCAATGTTTTAAAACAATTTCTCCATTGCTTACCAATTCCCTAATGTAATGAAACCTTGTGTCAATGTGTTTCGTTCTTTTATGAAACACAGAATTCTTGGATAATGCAATAGCTGAGCTATTGTCACAAAAAATCATTGTTCCTTTTGCCTACTCTTGGCCTAAGCTCGTTAACATCCTTCTCATCCAAACTGCTTGACATGTTGCTGTTGTAGTTGCCACATATCCAGCCTCTGCTGTAGACAACGCTACAATAGGCTGTTTCTTAGAAGCCCATGAAATAGCTCCTAAACCCATATGAAAAACATAACCGGATGTGTTTTTCCGATCTTCTACACTTCCAGCCCAATCAGTATCAATGTATCCAATTAAATCTGAACATTCTGAAGTAGTATATAAAATACCAAACTTTTTAGTACCTTTAACATACCTCAGAATCCTTTTTGTTGCCTGCCAATGTGCATCTTTTGGCCTCTCCATAAATCTGGAAATTAAACTAACAGCATACATTATATCTGGCCTAGTTGCAGTCAAATACATTAGGCTGCCAACTATGCTCTTATACAAGCTAGGATCAAAATCCTTGTTGTTGACCTCTTTGCTGAGTATTAATCCCATTACTGTGGGAGTGATTGCTACCTTGCACTCTTGCATGTTAAATCTTTCCAACACTTCATTAACATATTTTGCTTGTGAGATAAAAATCCCATTTTCATTTTGATATACTTCTATTCCTAAAAAGTATCTCAGCAAACCCATGTCAGTCATCTCAAATTCCTCTTTCATGACTGTTTTGAAATTTTCAATGAGGTATTCATCATTACCTGTAAAAATAACATCATCAACATATAACACAAAAATTAGAATTTTACCATCATTTTCTTTGATGTAGAGGGTGGGTTCTCCCTCACATTTTCAAATCCACTTTCCTATAGATAGGAATCTATCCTGCTGTACCATGCTCTTGGCGTTTACTTCAGCCCATAAAGAGCTTTCTTCAATCTGCACACTTTGTGCTTTTGGCCTTTCTTTTCATAGCCTAGAGGTTTTTCTATGTAAACCTCTTCCATTAACACTCCATTTAGGAATGTCGACTTCACGTCCATTTGGTAAACTTTCCACTTGTTTTGTGCTACTATGGATAGCACTGCTCTCACGGTTTCCATTCTTGCAACCTGTGCAAAAGTCTCCTCATAGTCTCTCCCATACTGTTGTTTGTACCCTTTGAAAACCAGCCTTGCCTTGTGTCTTTCTATTTTGCCTTCAGCATTACTCTTGGTCTTGTAGACCCATTTAACTCCAATGACTTCTTTACCTTTTGGTAGTTCAACCAAATCCCACGTCTTGTTTCTTTCTATGGCATTTATCTCCTCATCCATAGCTTCTATCCATTTCCTATCCTTAATTGCATCTTCGAAATGAATAGGGTCATCAACATGACAATATAATGCAAACAAAGAATTTATACCTTCATTTGCTACCTCTTGCTCATAAATGTCACTTAAATTTCTGAACTTTTTACCTCTTTCATTTGGTGTGCAAGTGCTTGAAGAAGCACTTGAATTTCCTCCTTGTGGTGTGCTTGGAGAAGCACTTCCATTTCTCCTCAAGGGTGTCGCTTGCTGCACTTATGTTGGCGCTGCTGTTTGGGGATGTATTTCATCCATCTCCTCATCATCTTCATCATGAGACAAACAGTTTTTAACATTCATTTTTTTCTCTATGCTTCCATCCCAAGCTTCCTCCTCAATGAACTGAACATCTTTTCTCACAAAAAACTTCTTGGTAGATGGGATATACAACCTGTAAGCTTTGGATTCCTCACTGTAACCAATGAAAATACATTTCTCCCCTTTGTTGTCCAACTTTCTCCTTAGTTAATCTGGAATGTGTGCAGAAGCCGCACATCCAAAAACTTTCATGTGGGTGACTCCTTGCTTTCTCCCACTCCATACTTCTTCTAGCACTCGGTTCATGACTGCTTTTGTAGGGCATCTATTCAAAATGTATGCTGCACAGTTTACAGCTTCAACCCAATAATCATTTGGCAAATGCTTTGCCTTCAACATGCTCCTCACCATATCCATGATTGTCCTGTTCTTCCTTTCAGCAACTCCATTTTGCTGCGGAGTGTACCTAGCTGTAAATTGCTTATGAATTCCATTTTCTCTACAAAATCGTAGGAATTCTTTGGAGATATACTCACCTCCTCTATCAGTTCTTAGAACTTTGATATGCAGCCCACTCTGATTTTCTACAAGTGCTTTGAAATTTCGAAATTTTTCAAACACTTCACTTTTGTTCTTTAGAAAATAAACCCAAGTTTTTCTAGTAAAATCATCTATGAATGTTAGAAAATATTGGTTGCCTGCTAATGATGGAGTTTGCATCGGTCCACATACATCTAAGTGGACAATCTCTAAGGCTGCTTTTGCCCTTATGCTTTTCTCTGATGGAAAACTTTCTCTGTGTTGTTTCCCCAAGATACAACCTTCACAAAGGCTGTCTGGTTTCTCTATCAATGGTAATCCTTTTATCATTCCTTTTCTACTCAACAAGTTAAGACCTCCAAAGTTGAGATGTCCAAATCTCAAGTGCCACAACCAATTTTCATCCTTTGGTACGCTTTGGAAAGCCTCTTGTGTGATTGCTGCAATTACTTCTTTGTTTTTCAAATCTGCCTTTATCCTGAGAGGGAACATCCTGTTCCTTGTCATCTTCACTTCAGCAATACATCTTTTGCTGGGTGCTCTATCCATGATGGTGCATACATCATTCACAAAGAAAACATTGTACCCCTTTTGAACAAGCTATCCAATACTCAAGAGGTTACACTTCATTCCAGGAACGCAATAGACATCTGCTATGGTTTTCTTTTCACCTTTCTTTGTAAATATTTTTACTTCTCCTTTTCCCATAACAGAAATTTTACTATCAGTCCCAAGTGTGACTTGTGACTTCACATTCTGATCTAAATTGGAAAACAGGGCTATGTTTCCTGTCATATGGTTACTAAAACTGGAATCTAGAAACCATATATCTTCATTGTTTGTTTCAGCCATGTTACAAGCTAAAAGCACATTATCTTGGCTGATATTTTCTCTAGTGATATTTGCACTAGATCTATTATTCATATCATGTTGCTTCTTCCTACACTCATTGGCATAATGCCCATATTTTTTACAATAATAACATTGGACATTGGATTTTTCATACCTTTGTCCTTGAGCATGATGATGTCCACATTGTTGACTGCTGCCTTGGCCTTGGTTCTAATCCGGATTGTTGCCTCTTCCTTGATCATTTGCTAGACTATTTCTTCCACCCGTGTTTTGGCTTCTGCCTCTTCCTCTATTGTTTCCTCTACCTTGACCTCTTCCTCTTCCAAAAGACATTTGGGTCTTGAAGGCATGTTCTAGAGATGAGTTTTCATTTCTACTCAACCTCTGCTCATGTGTTATCAGTGATACATGAAGTTCAACAACTGAAAAGTTTGAGAGATCCTTTGTCTCTTCTATGGTGGTGACAATCACATCAAACTTTGAGGGTAAGATCCTCAATAGTTTCTCCACAATCCTCCTTTCTTCAAGAATCTCTCCATGAGACCTTATCTGTGTGACTAGACCAATCACATGTGTGAAGAATGAGTCAATATTGTCTGACTCCTTCATGCAAAGATTCTCAAAATCTCTCCTCAGCAACTGTAGTTTTGTTGTCTTCACTTTCTCCATGCCTTGATAGGTTGTCTTGAGAGTTTGCAATGCTTCTTTGGATGTCTTGGTTGCTGCTATCCTTGGAAACACACTCTCATGCACTGCTTGATACAAAAATACGAGGGCTTTTGAATCCTTCTTCCTATTGCTCTTCAATAGATCTTTCTCTGCCTGAGTTAGTCTGTTATACTCATTTTCATCTGCTGGTTCTTCAAACCCATATTCAACAAGTTCCCATAAATCTTGTGAGGCAAACAGGGCTCTCATGGTTATTGCCCAATAGTCATAGTAAGGGCTCTCATGGTTATTGCCCAATAGTGATAGTTTTTCCCATTAAACTGTGGGAGCTGAGTATTAAAAATACCCATGCTAGTGCTGGTGCTGGCCATTCTAGCACTCTAAACTATGATTCAAATACTTGACTGTGTTTTTAAAACAATTGACTGTCTTCAGCAGTAACACAAAAAACTAGCTGAGAAATACCTGGATCCTTTCTTGACTGTCTTCACTCTACTGGAGAATCTGTTGTAACAATAAATCCTTCCTTCAGCTTCTTTGACACCTTCAAAGAGCCTGGATAAGCTTTGATACCACTGTTGGGAATTTTCTAGTAAATTCCAAAACAAATAACCTGAACAGAGAGTGATGCTCTGTTTTTCTCCACGAGATCTTGAACACAGGGAAGCTACAATTGTTTTCTGAGAAGACAAATATTTTCTCACACATAGAAACACTTTGTATTCATTAACAAACTGGCTGTTACAAACTTCATTCTCTTAACAGAGGGATTCACCAAGAACTTCAAAAAAATTACTATGTCTCCTTTAGAAATTTTACACTACTGTGTGTAAAAATTTCTTTTACATTTACTATTATAAGAACAATCTTCAACTACAGAAAATTATATTCACTACCAAAAAAAAAATTCCATCATACACCCCTGCGTATTACAAAACCCTCCAACATAAAAGAAAATGGATTACATACACAGTTCTTGTTTCGCACTGATGCGCGTTTTTACCTTTGCATTACAATGCGAAGTCAACAAAAAACACATAGGCTACTTGCTTCCCTTATGTTTCATATGCAAAGAACCACTCACAAAACATGACATAAATACGTTTTTACATGTCCCGTTAAAACAAAAATTACATTCGTGAATACAAAAAAAATAAACTTAATAACTTCACCTATATTTACGAACCACATTAAATTCTCAGCATGGCGATATATATTAAATTTATGATCAAAGTTACTTCAAAATTATTTTACTGGCGGTCAAAAGAACTTTACGCAATGTCATTACCTGCAAGCCCTGTATGCAACTTTGGATGCAATCAATGGTGGACAGCCTTCCTTTTAATCCAACTATTTAGAACAATATCGGACAGGCCTTTTCTACCAAAATTTACGTCCCGATGAAAAGTGGTTTTTGGAAAAGTACAATGGACACGTGTCAGGTTTTTATTGCATCGAGGGCGATTGAAGGAATACCACTCCTTCCGTAAAAGCGGTCTGATGGAGTCTGGGTGGTTTTCCGTTGAATTAATGCGCAGTTGAAATTAATATTTCAACAATACCTTCGTAACTTCCGCCTTCTGAACCTACCATTGGATCTAGTGTACAACTCAGGACCGTAGATCTTAGGGTTCGTACAAGCTTCGAGGCAGAGTGTGTCTGATCGACAAATGTTTATATTGAGTTTATAATACATGCTAGGGGAAAATAAAATAAGGAGTATTAAACCTCGTAATCAATTTCACTATTTTTTTTTAGGAAAATAGTCAATATTTTTTTTTTTTACCATCTGAGTATTTTACAAGTGGTAACTTGAATCCAATTTTATCGAACTATTCGTGGTTCGAATCAAATTAGCAAATTTCTGAATTTTTTGCACTGATACAGGCGAATTTGGTAACTATGTTTCCTATTGAACCACAATACCATAACTACCACAACCACATTTACCAATGTGGCTGATATACACCAATAGGCTTATATCAACCACATTAATAATTATTATGTGTATTTTTTTAAACACCAACTATTTATAATTATTAAAACTATAAAATAATAACAACTATATAACTTATATATTGTATATATTATATGATAATGATATTAATATTATAAATGATAATATTAACTCATAATAATATTAGTAAATATTATATTAGTAATAATAAAACTCATAATAATATTAGATTATTCATTATATTATTATAATAATATATTATTATTTATAGTATTATAATAATAATATAATAGTTAATTTTTTAAATAATAATAATAATAATTATTTATTATTATTATTATTATTATATGTTTATTATTATAATAATATCATTATATTTATTTTATTATTATAATAACAATATTTTATTATTATTATAAATAATAATGAAATATAACTCATAATAACAATCATGGTCAATAATAATTAAAATTGTGAAAGAGAATAGTATGTGTATTTTTTTAAAGACCATTTTTGATTCTAATCATTATATAAATAATAATAACCATATTCTTATATATTATATATTTTATGATTATTATATTAATAATAATAATAATAATATCTCGATTGGGATGTGGGTCGATGTCAAAGAGGCTAGGCTGGGATGTGATATGGGTAGTACGAAGGCCATAATGACCACTGCCCCCCACATGCTCAAGGCAGGGGGTGCAGTGTCCTTCGGAATGAATGCATGGATTGTGAGTGGGCAAGTTGGTAGAGAAAGGAATAAGGAAGGGTGGTGTAGAAGGTTAAGACATTCGATGTGCAGGATAGGAGAGAGAAGTTGTGGAGACGAGAGGCGACTCAGAGTTGGGGAGGGCTGAAGGAAAGCAAGGAACCTTGGCTGCGGACAAGAAACGAAATCCCGGTATGTAATTTGGTCTTGCTCCTGTATTGATTCCATGATCTGGCTGGGGTTCTACTGGGGGAAGGGAGGGACAAGCGGTTGTTGCAATGGGGATTAGCTTTGTATGGAATGCATTGGGGGTGGAAAGGGTATGTCATGGCCTGGTTCTGCTTTATGATTCTATCCCAATCGAACCTAAACCTTGGATGCGTAATTGGCAAATGCAAGCTGAGAAGATATGTGAGTCTATCTTTAGTTTCTCAAGCCAGGGGAATAAGGGATAGTGGGATTTCCATTCTTGGGGGGCTGGGTGCTAAAGAGAGAGACACGAAAGCGTTGAGGGTAGGGGGATGTGCATTCAGCCATGGTAGTAGGACGTAGAGAGACCCTTGGGAAACTAGGTACTCGCATGGCACTGAGGGTAATGCTAGGGATCCCGGGTGACAATCTAGGCCAGAGGGGCAAGCAAAGACATGGCTCGCATCTGCTGGCTGAGGGTGCAAAAAGCGGGTATAATTGCAAGTGTCATGTCAGGCTCTAGACCGACCTGTGGGCTTCGCTCCAGATGCAACGGGACGATCAGAAATTGAGCCATAGCAAGGACGAGTGGTACTATGAGGAGCCCCAGGAGAAGAGTCTGAAACCCACTTCCCTTGGCCACCTGCGGGCTTTGGGCTACCTTAACACTTAGGCAGAGAAGTTTGGAAGGGAGACATTGTATGAATGGTAAAGATGGGATGTTGAGCAAGGTTTGAGGAACCTAAATTCATTTGGAAGCCAACAGGGCTCCACTGCATAGGTTATTTCTCAAGCAGCAAGAGGACGTGTGTGTGGTAGGAGAGGTCCGGCCCCCCCAACAGGCAAGGGGTCGAGCATGTCGGAAGCTCGTAGGGGTCATAAGCATGTCGAGCACCTCATAATAGAGGCAGTAGCGTCATACTGAGATGAGACAAATGCAGGAATTCAGAAGCTGATTGAAGACTGGGAAGCGAAGATTAAGCAGGAAAGTGAATCAGAGGAAGAGCTCGATAATTGGAGGACAGTAGTCCCAGATCTAGGGAATACCTGTGGGAGAATTACTCAGTTTAAACACACCCTTTATGTGTATTTCTTAATGAAAAGCCTTCTTGGAAAACCGATGGAACAAATCTCTATGGGGATGGCAGTTATAGTGCAGGGCCTACCAAACTATAAAAAAAATATGGAGAAAATCATCTTCCAGTTGCACAAACAGGACATCAGGATGGATCAAATCCCCCTTGCATTCTGGAGTTGTATGGAATGCCAGGGCGACTGCTGAAGATCATGCTCATGTTGCTTCTGTCTCAGATGAGTAGAAAGACTAGACTCCCCATGCATATTTTTTGTTTATGCGGTTAACTTTTAATTTTCCTATTGCATATGCTATTTTTTACAATTATGTAGTATCTAGACATGAGATCGAGACTTATCTAGGTTGGCTAGAAAGACTGAAATAATTTTGTTTTTGGATGGCTTAAAATGCTGACAGGTGGCCAACAGACTTGGTTTCCCCTCAGGGCAAGTTGACGCCACCCAGTCAACCTATGTGATGTAAATTTGCCTAATATAATAGAAAATGGATGGATCTGCAAAGCTTAACAAAAAACAATAATAATAATAATATTAATTATCATAATAATATTATTTATTTTCATTATTATGTAATATAATATATTTATTATTATATTATTATAAAAATAATATTTAAATTATTATGATAATATAATATTAACTCATAATAACAACCATGATCTATTAATAATTAAGATCGTGATAAGGGAAATTATTATTGATTTTAAGACCCAACTAGGTATTTGATTACTAAAACTATGGAAAGGAATAACAGCCATATTCTATATATTTGTATATTTATGATTATATATATATTATAATAATATATTAACTTATAATAATATTATGAATATTAATTTAATAATAATAATAATGGATAATAATATTATAATAATAATATTGATTCCTTGGGTTTGTTGATGAACTTAAGGGAATAATATAAACCAAAGGGATTACTAATATTATAAACCAAGGAACTAATAAACCCAACCGTTTAATATTATAAACCCAAGGAATTAGTGAACCCAAGGGATAAATATTAAAAACCTAAGGAATTAAGAAGCACAAGGGATCGATATTACAAACGCAAGAGATTAATAAAGTTGACCATGATTGATATGATAAACCCAAGTTAATAATAAATCCAAGGTTTAATACTAAAACCCCAAGGGGTTATGAACCCAAAGCAATAATATTAAAGCCAAGAGACTAATATTATAAACCCAACATTGGTAAACCCTAATATAAATATTAGAAAACACTAAAATAAACATGGTTTATTGTCATGGTGAGACAATCCTTGTCACAATGCGAAATTCAACCATCGTTGACCATGGTTGGCTATGATTGACAATGGTTGACCATGATTAATATTATAAACCTAAGGTAATAATAAACCCAAGGGGTTGATATTATAAGCCTAAAGGAATAATAAACCCAAGGGATTAATACTAAAACCCTAAGGGATTATGAACCCAAGGGAATAATATTAAACCCAAGGGACTAATATTATAAACCCAACGTATATAAACCCTAAGATAAATATTATAAACACTAAAATAAACATGATTGACCATCGTTCATTTTCATATTGAGACAATCCCTATCACAATTCCATGTTGGACTATGTTTGACCATGGTTGACTGCGAAATAATAAACCCAAGCGATTGATATTATCAACCCAAAGGAACATTAAACCCAAAGGATTAATACTAAGGCCCGAAGGGTTTATGAACCTAAGGGAACAATATTAAACCCAAGGGGCTAATATTGTAAACCCAAGGTATATAAACCCCAAGTGGAGACAATTTGTTTCATAATGTGAGATCGGACAATGATTGACCACAGTTGACCATAGTTGGTTATGGTCTACCATGATTGATATTATAAACCCAAGTTAATAATCAACCCAAGGGATTAATACTAAAAACCAAGGGATTATGAGCCCAAGGGAATAATATTAATCCCAAGGGACTAATATTAAAAACCCAACATTGGTAAACCCAAATACAAATATTACAAACACTAAAACAAGCATGGTTTATTTTCATGGTGAAACAATCTTTGTCACAATGCGACATTCAACCATGGTTGACAATAGTTGGCTATGATTGACAATGGTTTACCATCATTGATATTATAAACCTAAGGGAATAATAAACCCAATGGATTGATATTATAAACCCAAAGGAATAATAAAACCAAGGGATTAATACTAAACTCCAAGGGACTAATATTATAAACCCAACATTGGTAAACCCAAATATAAATACTACAAACACAAAAATAAACATGGTTTATTTTCATGGTGAGACAATCCTTTTCACAATGCGACATCCAAACATGGTTGACCATGGTTGGCTGTGATTGACAATGGTTGACCATGATTGATATTATAAACCTAAGGGAATAATAAACCCAAGAGATTGATATTATAAACCCAAAGGAATAATAAACCCAAGGGATTACTACAAAAACCCCAAGGGATTATGAACCCAAGGCAATAATATTAAACCCAAGAGACTGTTATTATAAACCCAACATTGGTAAACCCTAATATAAATATTACAAACACTAAAATAAACATGGTTTATTTTCATGGTGAGACAATCCGTATCACAATGCGACATTCAACCATGGCTGACCATGGTTGGCTATGATTGAAAATGGTTTATCATAAATGATATTATAAACCTAAGGGAATAATAAACCGAAGGGATTGATATTATAAACCCAAAGGAATAATAAAGCCAAGAGATTAATACTAAAACCCCAAGGGATTATGAACCCAAGGGACAAATATTATAAACCCGACGTATATAAACCATCAAGATAAATAATATAAACACTAAAATA
Organism: Pinus taeda; assembly: GCA_000404065.3. Taxonomy (NCBI): domain Eukaryota; kingdom Viridiplantae; phylum Streptophyta; class Pinopsida; order Pinales; family Pinaceae; genus Pinus; species Pinus taeda. The sequence continues at coordinate 39,100 of APFE030431629.1, read as the reverse complement.
AACATGATTGACCATCTTTGATTTTCATATTGAGACGATCCTTATCACAATTCCATGATGGACCATGGTTGACATCATAATAAACCATGGTTGACTCGGGAATAATAAACCCTAGTGATTGATATTATAAACCCAAAGAGCAATAAACCCAAGGGATTAATACTAAACCCCGAGGGATTATGAACCTAAGGGAATAATATTAAACAAAAGGGACTAATATTATAAACCCCAGGTATACAAACCCTAAGATAAATATTAAAAATACTAAAATAAACATAGTTAAATTGAAATAAACCCTAGAATTAATATTTTAAACTCAAGGGAATAATAAACGAAAGGGATTTTAATATTATAAACCCAAGAAACAATAAACTCAAGGGATTAATACTAAAACCCCTAAGGGAATAATATTAAACCCAAGGGACTAATATTATAAACCCAAGGGACTAATATTAGAAACCCAAGGGACTAGTATTATGAACCTAAGGGAATAATATTAAACCCAAGGGACTAATATTATAAACCCAAGGTAGATAAACCCTAAGTTGAGACGATTTTTTTCAGAATGTGAGATCAGACCATGATTGAGCACAGTTGACCATGGTTGGTTATGGTTTCCCATGATTGATATTATAAACCCAAGTTAATAATAAACCCAAGGGATTGATATTATGAACCCAAGGGATTAATACTAAAACCCAAGGGAATAATGTTAAACCCAAGGGACTAATATTAAAAACCCAACATTGGTAAACCCAAATATAAATATTACAAACACTAAAATAAACATGGTTTATTCTCACGGTGAGACAATCCTTGTCACAATGCGACATTCAACCATGGTTGACCATGGTTCTCTATGATTGACAATGATTGACCATCATTGATATTATAAACCTAATGGAATAATAAACCCAAGGGATTGTTGTAATAAACCTAAATGATAATTAGCCCAAGGGATTAATACTAAAACCCCAAAGGATTATGAACCCAAGGGAATAATATTAAACCCAAGGGACTAATATTATAAACCCAACATTTGTAAACCCACATATGAATACTACAAACACTAAAATAAACATGGTTTATTTTCATGGTGAGACAATCCTTATCACAATGCGACATTCAACCATGGTTGACCATGGTTGGCTATGATTGACAATGGTTGATCATTATTGATATTATATATGTAAGGGAATAATAAACCCAAGGGGTTGATATTATAAGCCCAAAGGAATAATAAACCCAATGTATTAATATTAAAACCCCAAGGGAATAGCATTAAACCGAATGGACTAATATTATAAAACCAACATTGGTAAATCCAAATATAAATATTACAAACACTAGAATAAACATGGTTTATTTTCATGGTGAGACAATCCTTGTGACAATGCAACATTCAACCATGGTTGACCATGGTTGGGTATGATTAACAATGGTTGACCATGATTGATATTATAAACCTAATGGAATAACAAACACGAGGGATTGATATCAGAAACCCAAAGGAATAATAAAACCAAGGGATTAATACTAAAACCCCAAGGGATTATGAACCCAAGGGAATAATATTAAACCCAAGGGACTAATATGATAAACTCAACGTATATAAACCCTAAGAAAATATTATAAACACTAAAATAAACATGATTGACCATCGTTGTTTTTCATATTGAGACAATCCTTATCACAATTCCATGTTGGACCATGGTTGATCGTGGTTGACATCATAATAAACCATGGTTGACTGGGAGCTAATAAACCCAAGAGGTTGATATTATAAACACAAAGGAACAATAAACCCAAGGGATTAATATTAGAACCCCAAGGGATTATGAACCTAAGGGAATAATATTAAACAAAAAGGACTAATATTATAAACCCAAGGTATACAAACCCTAATATAAACATTAAAAATACTAAAATAAACATGGTTGAATTAATAAACCCTAATAATTATTATTTTGAACTCAAGGGATTAATAAACCAAAGGGATTATTAATATTATAAACCCAAGGAACTAGTAAACCCAGTCACTTAATATTATAAACCCAACATTAGTAAACCCTAATAGAAATATTACAAACACAAAAATAAACATGTTTTATTTTCATGGTGAAACAATCATTATCACAATGCGACATTCAACCATGGTTGACCATGGTTGACTATTATTGACAATGGTTGACCATGATTGATATCGTAAACCTAAGGGAATAATAAACGCAAGGGATTGATATTATAAACCCAAAGGAATAATAAACCCAAGGGATTAATACTAAAACCACGAGGGATTATGAACCCAAGGGAATAATATTAAACCTAAGGGACTAATATTATAAACCCAACGTATATAAACCTTAAGACAAATATTATAAACACTAAAATAAACATGATTGACCATCGTTGATTTTAATATTGAGACAATCCTTATCACAATTCCATGTTGGACCATGGTTGACATCATAATAAACCATCGTTGACCGGGGAATAATAAACCCAAGAGAATTATTTATAAACCCAAAGGAACAATAAATCTAAGGGATTAATACTAAAACCCCAAGGAATTATGAACCTAAGGGAATAATATAAAACCCACGGGATTAATATTATAAACCCAAGGTATACAAACCCTAAGTGGAGACAATTCTGGTCATAATGCGATATCGAACCATGATTGACCATAGTTGACCATGGTTGGTTATGGTTGACCATGATAGATAGTATAAACCCAAGTTAATAATAAACCCAAAGGATTGATATTATGAACCCAAGGGATAAATATTAAAAACCTAAGGGATCAAGAAGCGCAAGGGATCGATATTACAAACACAAGAGATTAATAAAGCCTAGCAATTGATATTATAAATACAAAGGTTTGATAAACTCACATGAGTATTAATATTATAAACCCAAGCGATCAATGATCCTTAGAGATTGTTAGTATTATAAACTCAAATAATAAATAAACTAAAGGGATAAACATTATAAACCTAATGCATTAAACCCTTAATATTGGGGTTTAATAAACCGAAGGGATTATTATTATTATAAATCCAAGGGATTATTATTATTATAGGATGAATAAACCCAATGCATTAATATTATAAAAACAAATGACTAATTAACCCAAGCCAATCAAATAAACCCAAGGATAAAAAACCATCAAACTAATATTAAAAACCTAAAATGATTAATAAACCCTAGCAATTAATACTTTTAAGTGAAGGGATTAATAAACCCAATGGATAAAGTGATAAATGAAAGGAATCATTAATATTATAAACTCAAAGAACAAATAAACCCAAGTGTTTAATATTATAAACCTAAGAGAAAAATATTATAAACTAAGGGATCAAAAAATGCAAGGGATTAATATTAATAATGGAAAGGATTGATATTTTAACCCCAATGGATTAATATTATAAACCCAAATTGTTTAAACCCCAAGATAAATATTACAAATCGAAAAATAAACAATGTGACATTGGACAATCTTTGTTACAATGTGACGTTGGACAATGGTTGACCATCATTCACCATGGTTGATTATGGTTTTCATGTGAAAACAATCTTCGTTAAAACACAACGGTCGACAAGGCTCATGATGTTTGGTTTTGAAAATGAGAAAATATATGTCATATTAAATGTTTTAAACCCACTAACCCTAAATCCATGGCATCAATATTATAAATGTAAACAATGCTACAATACAAAACAATAATAATAAACATAAAACACAATCAATATAAGAACCACATTGTAAACCATTAAGACATAAATACAAAAATTTAATATGAATACATTAATCATAAAACTCTATAAATCATTAAAACATGATAAATCATCAACGCATTAATAATAAAACATTTATATCACTACATTATAAACAATAAATAAATTTTAAAGCATAAATACATTAATATCAATACATGAATATGCTAATAATATAAATCTCAAGAATATTTATATAAATAGCAAGAACATGAAGGCCCAACCATAATGTTATAATCCTCAATAACATTTTCATTTATGGAAGACATGAACAAAGCGAAGGGACCGATATAAAAGACCAAAACAATTACAAATGCAAGAGAAAAAAAAATAGTAACATTGCCATTGGAGGAAAGGAACATAAATGCAAAAAACACATCTAAATTGTACACATTGGATTTAAAGAAGAACAACATGATAGGACATTTTAAGACCAGAGGTATATGTTTTTCTACATAACAACAACAACGAGAAAAAAAAAAAATCAATTTCACCAATGTTTCAACCACAGAAAGAACATTGAAATTAACATATATTTTTTGTTTTCTTTACATCAAATAATTCTACTACAAAATTGAACTTGAAACACTCCATCAAAATTCATCTATGGAATAGCCTCTTCCAAAACAAAACTAGACCGATGTCAAAAGAAGAACCAATTCAAATCAACGGGATAATGATCACGATACTTAACGCTTTCCAACCAATTCCTTCTTGTTCTCCTTGTAGACTCCCTCTTGTGCACATGTAACAATTATTTTACAGTTATTTTCGTTTCATCTAGCACACAAAGATGTTAATCAATAAAAGCAGGATGGAACCCATGTTTTCTATCAAACTTGTTTCGAAGATACAAAAGAAAACTTATCGCTCCAACAAGATTGTGCATTGTTATGCCATAATAGAAGACATCATTATTGTCCATATCTGCATTTGAAATACAAAACAAGAAATTAAAAATTAATACGCACACGCACAAACAAATAAACATCCACATAAATAAATATATATACATAAAATGTAACACCCCATTTTTATTTATGTAAAAAAACTTAATTTTATAAACATCATGCTATAAAATAAACTAATGTTACATGGACCAAATGATATAACACATTGTACAAATATAACCCTCATTTCACAATACAATGGATAAAATCGTAGAAATAGAATAAAATCATGGCCAATATTCAAAAAATGAATATTGGCCACGATGATGGCCAATATTCAAAACTTCCATTTTGCATTTCATGATGCAATATGAATCCACAATATTAATTGAATTCAGATATGGACAATATTATTGTTGATATCTTCATTTGAAAGAAAAAACAATAAACTCAAAATTAATACACACACACAAAAAAATAAGCATACACATATATAGATATATATACATAAAACATAACATCCCATTTTTATTTATGTTAAAAATCTGAATCTTATAAACCTCATGCTATAAAATAATCTAATATTACATGAACTAGATGATATAAAAATTTCTACAAATATAAACTTCATTTCACAATATAATGAATAAAACCATGGAAATACAATAAAATTATGGCCAATATTCAAAAAATGAATATTGGCCACGAAGATTGCCAATATTCAAAACTTCCATTTTTCATTTCATAATGTAATATGAATCCACTTAAAAAAAAATAAGTAAATAGAACAACATGAAAAACATTGTAAACAACTTTCTCAAATATCACTATGAATATGAGGAATGTATCAATCTCATAAATATATGAAAACTATTATTATATTAAAAGTAAATTAAGAGGACAATAAAAGAAATTCAAAAAAACATTCTATAAAAAGGTCATGATGATGTTATTTGTATGACATAGTGATATGGACTTCAATCGCTCCTATTCTCTCTTCCTAATGGTAACATATGAACTATCTTTCATCTTGGCATCACACTAAAAAGAGAAAGATGGTGCAATGCGTAAACCATCTATTGATTTCACTCTTGATATGGCTATGAAGGTTAGGCTGTGATGCTCTTTATTCCCGATATCAACTGATGCTCTTTCTAAAGTCAATCCATGTGACTTGTGGATTGTAAATTCCCATACCATCTTCAAAGGAATTTGTTTTTGATTTCCTCTTATCATTGGTGTTATAGGCACACTGTTTGGATTACTTGCATCAAATGGAACACCAACATACTTATCAAAAACAACAATTGTGAACATTGGAAGCTGAGGTGGCTTAGAACCTAGGAATAAGTACCCTTGTATTAATAAACCCAAGGGATTCATATTATAAACCTAGGGGAATTATAAACTAAATTGATTAATACCAAAAAACCCCAAGGGATTATGAAACTAATATTAAACTGAAGGGATAAATACTATAAACCCAAGGTATATAAACCCTAATATAAATATTATCAACTCTAAAATAAACATGGTTGACCATGGTTTACAATGATTGATTTTCATATTGAGACAGTATTTGTCACAATGTGATGTTGGAGCATGGTTGAACATGGTTTATTTTTATATTGAAACAATATTTGCCTCAATGCAATGTTGAACCATGGTTGACAATGCTTGATTTTCATATTCAGACAATCTTTGTCACAATGTGGTTTTGGGACATGGTTTACCATGATTATAAATTGAAGGGATTTATATTAAACTGTAGGATTAATATTATAAATCTTATGAATAATATTTCGTGTTGAGACAATCTTTGTTAGAATGTGATGTTTGACCATGGCTGACTAGGTTGACTTTCATTTTGAGACAATATTTTTCACAGTGCAACGTTACACTGTGGTTTACCATGGTTGAAAAGGATATAGTTTTTTATGGAGACAATATTTGTCACAGTGCGACGTTGGACCATAGTTTATTTTCATATTGAGAAAATATTTGTCACAATGTCATGTTGAACCATGGTTGACCATGATGTTAAACCAAGTGGATTTATATTAGACCCAAGGATTAATATTATAAATCCTATGAATAATGTTAAACCCTAGCAATAAGAACCCTTGGATTAATAAACCTAAGGGGTTCACATTAGAAAACCGGGGAATAATAAACCAAAGGGATTAATACTAAAAACCGAAGGGATTATAAACCTAAGGTAATAATATTAAACTAAAGGGTTAAATACTATAAACCCAAGGTATATAAACCATAACATAAAACCCAAGGTATATAAACCCTAATATAAATATTATCAACTCTAAAACATGGTTGACCATGGTTTACAATGATTGATTTCCATGTTGAGACAGTCTTTGTCACAATGTGACATTGGACCATGCTTGAGAATGGTTTATTTTTATATTGAAACAATCTTTGTCACAATGCAATGTTGGACCATGGTAAACCATGGTCGACAATGCTCGATTTTGATCTTCACACAATCTTTGTCACAATGTCACATTGGGACATGGTTGACCATGATTATAAAACGAAGGGATTTATATTAAACTGTGGATTAGTATTATAAACCTTATGAATAATATTTCATGTTGAGACAATCTTTGTCAAAATGCGATGGTGGACCATGGTTGACCATGGCTGACTTTCATATTGAGACAATCTTTGTCACAATGCAACATTGGACCATGGTTGATTTTCATATTGAGAAAATAATTGTCACAATGTGATGTTGGACAATGGTTCACCATGATTTTAAACCAAGAGGATTTATGTTAGACCCAAGGACTAATATTATAAATCCTATGAATAATATTAAACCCTGGGAATAAGAGTCCTTAGATTAATAAACCCAAGGGATTCACATTATAAAACCAGGGGAATAATAAACCAAAATCAAAGGGATCAATACTAAAAATCCAAGGGATTATAAACCTAAGGGAATAATATTAAACTGAAGGGATAAATACTATAAACCCAAGGTATATAAACCTGAATATAAATACTATCAACTCTAAAATAAACATGGTTGACCATGGTTTACAATGATTGATTTTCATATTGAGATAGTATTTGTCACAATGCGACGTTGGACCATGGTTGAGCATCATTGACCATGGTTTATTTTTATATTGAAACAATCTTTGTCACAATGCAATGTTGGACCATGGTTGACCTTGGTTGACAATGATTGATTTTCATATTTGAACAATCTTTGTCACAATATGACATTGGGACATGGTTGACCATGATTATAAACCGAAGGGATGCATATTAAACTGTAGGATTAATATTATAAACCTTATGAATAATATTTTGGATTGAGACAATCTTTGTTAGAATGCTATGTTGGACCATGGTTAACTCACATACAAAGACAATCTTTGTGACATTGCGATAATCTTTGTGACATTGCAACGGTGCACCATGGTTTAACATGATATATTTTCTTATGGCGACAACCTTTGTCACAATGCGACATTGGACCATGGTTGATTTTCATATTGAGAAAATATTTGTCACAATGTCATGTTGAACCATGGTTGACAATGGTTTTAAACCAAGAGGATTTATATTAGACCCAAGGATTAATATTATAAATTCTATGAATAATATTAAACCGTAGGAATAAGAACCCTTAGATTAATAAACCCAAGGGATTGATATTATAAACCAAGGGGAATAATAAACCAAAATGATTAATATTAAAAACCCAAGGGATTATAAACCAAATGGAGTAATATTAAACTGAAGGGATGTATTTTATAAACCCAAGGTATATAAACCCCAAGATAAATATTATGAACCATCAAATAAACATGGTTGACCATGGTTTACCATGGTTGATTTCGTATTGAGACAATATTTTTCTTAATGCAACGTTGGACCATGGTTGACCATGGCACACCATGGTTGATTTTCATATTGAGACAATATTTGTCAAAATGTGATATTAGACCATTGTTGACCATGATTATAAACTTAAGATATTTATATTAAACCCTAGGATTAATATTATAAACCCTATGAATAATATTACACCTAGGAATGCTAAGGTTAATATTATAAACCCAAGGGATTAATATTAAGAACCTAATGGATTAATATTATAAACCCTTGGAATTAATATTATAAACCCAAGATGTTAGTAACAACATTCAATTGTGTGGGAAAGAGGTAAAAAATGGCTGCCGCTGATGTTTTCATTCCAGAGGATTATGTGAGGAGCCGCTACGGGAGGACGCGCAGCAGAGCTGAATCACCTTACGCATACCAGCAAGGAAATCCTCCACCAGGGTACCCCACCCAAGCTCCTCTCACATAGTACGCTGAAGGCGGAGCTGTAAAAACGCAGCAGAGAGGCGAGAAAGGATTCATTGAAGGATGGATAAGTTTGCAGAGCCGAAGGAGCGTTACAATGAAGCGAACCTTGAGCGCTATGGAGGAAGAAGCTTCCACAGGACCTCCGGATGCTGGTCGTTCCTCCGCGAGGCCTGCCGGAGCCGATCTAGACTCTATCGACCGAGAAAGTGTTGCGCAGAGGAAAGTAGCCCTCCAGTTATGGATGGCTGTGGAGACCATGCGGAGAGTGAGAGGGGGGAACGGAGATCTCGAGATCGAACCCTGGGCCCTCAAAGAAACCCATCTCAGGGGCGTAAGAAAGCCCTGGTCTCTGTTTGGATCTGAGGCAAACAGTTGCTCTACGAAACGCAGTCTTAGCTTCAGATCTGATAACGATCTGCCAGATCTGGCCACCCAGAAGGAAGAAAGGCCCACGCTTTGGCAAGATCCAGAGATCTGCATGGGGTCAAGGCCCTTCTTTGACTCCTTTCAGATCCAAATTTCACAACCTTCAGGCAGAACCATCATGCAATGGGTCAGCCCTTCAGATCTGGTGCAGGAACTCAAACTGAATCTAGAGCGCAGAATGGGGATCCCATCAAACCTCCTGCGACTTCTCTTTCAAGGTAAACAACTTAAAGACCCTCTTCCCCTCTCTTCTTACAGCATTTCCAGGAACAGCTTGGTGGTGGCGACCCTTTGTTTGAGAGGAGGTGTAGCGGGACAATCTTCCTCTACTCGGCCTTTCTCATACAAGGACGCGGTTCACTCTCAGAACCCCAAACCCCCGGAAGCCCCTAAATCTAAGGCCTTCTTGGTTGACAAGATTGACGAAGTTCCCTCTGTGGAACTCATAAATGAAAAACTGGCTTCCCAGCTTCAAGATTTTGAAGAAAGAGCCATCATTTGTAGATTCAATGGATTATGGCCGCGATCTCAGGATCTCTATGCATGGATCCATGCAAACTGGACACATCACTGTAAGATCTTTTTCTATTCGAAAGGTTATTTCATTGTTCTTTTTGATAACAATAAGCACTATGAAAAGGCCGTAGAAGAGGGCCCTTGGTTCATGGGAACTGCAGGGCTATTTTTGACTCCTTGGTTCCCAGATTTTGATCCAGCCACTGCAGTCATTACCAAGACACCGGTATGGATTTGGCTTCCAAACTTACCTGCCCACCTATGGAGTACTCGGGTCTTCAGAGCTATAGGAGACACCTTGGGCAGCTTCATCCATGGAGATTTAATGCGGGAAGCCAAAGGTCTCTACTCATATGCAAGAATATGTGTGGAGTTAGACCTGAGTAAAGGTCTTCCAGAACAAATCAATCTCAAGATAAATGACTTTGTCTCGACACAGACACTGGATTACGAGAATACAGTTTTTCGATGCCGCCATTGCCACCAACCTGGGCATTTGCAGAATACATGCCCTTCTCGCCCGGCACAGAAGAACAAGGCCAACGTCTCCAAGCCCAATTCCAAATGATGGGCTCCATGCTCCCCTCCTCCAGTCGCGGATTCTGACTCCTCCAGCTCTGAAGATGAAGATAGTGATGAAGATTTGAATCAGGCACCTCATTTCGTGGCCCCTTCCACCGATGGTCTGGCGCCTTCCTCCGACTCAGCCATTGCTCAAAAACGTTTACATTTGTCCTCCTCCTCGGATTCAAAAAAGGAGGGCTCCCCTATGGAGGACCTCAATCTTCAAGTTGTAATCGCTCATCCACCCCAAAATGGTTGGGTTGAAGTTAAAAAAAGGAAAGGGAAAAAGCTTCGTGTTGAAGCCTCTACCCTCTTAGGGTAGCTTTAAATGCTTCTTAAGCTACCAGTGCTTTGTTGTAGCTCCTTGCTTGTTTAACTCCTTCTCCGGAACCGAGGTTGATAGTTCTATCATTTCCGGTTGCCGGTTTCCTGCTTCTCTGGATTGTATCCTCTTGTATAATATTTTTGCTTAATAGAATTAGTCTTAATCGAGAAAAAAAAAAATATTATAAACCCAAGGGATTAATGAACTCATGGGATTATTAATATATAAACCCAAGGGATTATATTTTAAATCTAAAGGATTAACAAACCCAAGGGATTAAGGTTAAAAGCTAAGATTCATATTATAAATGCTTGCATTAATTTTACAAACCATAAGATTAAAAAGCCAAATATTAAACCCTAATATTAAACCGAATATTATAAACCCCAATATTAAAAATCGACATTTCAAATGCTAATGCTAAATATAATATTATGAACCTCATATGATAAACCCCATTATTATAAACCTAATAATAAACCATAATATTATAAACGTAATAGTAAACACAGTATTTTAAACCCAATAATAGAAACCCTAATATTATAAACACTAATATTAAACCCCAAATTTGTAATGTCATGTTGCAATGTTGAATAAAATGTGATGTAATGACAATCTACAATTTATTATATTTTGTCATGATAACCTAGGTTGACCATGTTTGACAATATTAACATTGGTTGGCCATGTTGAGCATGGGTTGATAATGGTTTTTAAACGTTGATTATGGTAACTATGGTTGACCACATTAGTAAATGTGGTTAACTGGTTTTTAAATGTCACATTGCAACGTTTGATAAATTGGCACATTATGGCACCATTAAGATGTTCAACAAATTTTTGTCACACTCCACAATGTAACATTGCAACCAGGTCTTTCATAATGAGACAATGGTTTGTCACATTGAGATGTTTGACAATAGTTTTCTATGATAGATTGTGGTTGTCTATAATGATAATGAGAGGATATGGTTGATTATGCGTTCACTATGGTTAACAATTGTTTTATTATGGTTGAAAATGGTTAACTATTGTTTTCCGCGTTTAGGCTAGAAAGATTGACTATGTTGGACTATATCATCACGTTGATTATTATTAAATATGTTAAACATAGGTTGACC
>APFE030431629.1:8687-27114 GCA_000404065.3 Pinus taeda | reverse complement strand
AACTCAATTAAAGTTGAAATTTATTAAATTAAAAATTTCATCTAAAGAGGTATATTTAAAAAGGTTCATGTACTGTGTCTAACTTGTATATTTAAACAAAGAGATCAGTATCTTTTGTAGTAAATTTCGATTTCCAATCAACTTTATTAAAATACCCTACCCTTACAAAATGAGATCATTATCTTTTGTAATAAATTTTGATTTCTAAACAACTTTATTAAAGTAACCTACTCTTACAGAATGTATTAATGTATACAACATGCACTAAATTGATTGTATATTATATAAATTGTATTGTAGAGTTAATAATTGCTTGGTATCGATGACTCAAGGGATGATGAATGCTTCTTTTATTTTATTAATCACTTGCATCAATTTTTTCATGTGATTGTCTAAGCACAATATTAAAAGGTTGAAATGACAATTTTGAAAGTATTAAAGCCTTATAAACAAAGCAATTTTTCCATGTGACTGGTCAAGAACAATATTAAAAAGCTTAAATGGCAATTAAAGGAGTGTTAAAGCCTAATAAACAACACAACATATAAGCTTCAAATCCACAAATTTATTTGTTTTCAAGATTTTTTTGCTCAAAACCAGTTATAATTTTTTTAAGACAAAATAATTTTAAATTTAAAGTTGATTGAAAATAAAACTTAGAAAATGAATTTTAAATATATTTCTATTCTAAATGATAGTCGTGACAACATAAAGAAGAGCACTAAACCCAAGAATTATTTATACATATTATATATGTATTTATCCTTAACGATCCATTTTGAGTTTCCTAAAAAATTATTTTCAATTGAAAGATGCTTCATAGATGAATTCTAATAATTTTATTTTAATTGCAAGAAAGTTCTTTCATTTAAGAATTATGTGTTAAGTTTTTTCACATATTTGAATATAAAAATCTATATTATATTCAATTAATTTTATTTGATTAGAGATTTATATGTTATGTAATAATTTAAAGTCTAGGTTTTTGTTACCATTATTTGCTTTCATAATATAAGTTGTTAGGATTTTCACTTGATACACAATATTCAAAGGATTTAATAATTTATAATTTTGAATGGTTATATTTAAATTCCTAATGAATTTCCTTAAGCCTGATTCGGGTACATTATAAACACTAAATAATTTTATAGTGGTGGCAATTACTTTTATATTTTTCAAATATATTGCTATTGGTTATTCCATTTTTTAAGTTATAATCTTCTATCAAATTGTTAGATATGACTTTAGTTTCTGAAGGATGTTGATTATATACATCACCTGACATTTTCAAACTAGGGAAAAAAGGAACATAACAAAATTAGCTGTAACCCATTTGTATTGAGACTAACCAAAATTTGAAGTTTGACGATATCTAATGTTTTGTGGTTTTGAGTATGGAATGTGTGGCTTTTGTATACAATATTATTGTATTTAAAAATGACAAAAAATAATCTAATTTAATTTTCTTAGACATTCTTTTCAATAGATTAAAAAGCATAATAATTTATTTGTTTTTGAGATTTTTTTTGTTTGGAACCCATTATTATTTTTTTAAGAAAGACAAAATAATTTTAAATTAAAAAGTTGATTGAAAATAAAACTTAGAAATTTTAATATATTTCTATTCTAAATGATAGTCATGCCAACATAAAGAAGAACACTAAACCTTAGAATTATTTATGCATATTATTTATATGTATTTATCATTAATGATCCATTTTGAGTTTCTTGAACATTTGGTAAAGTCATTCTGGGTAGCATAAAAATGACAAGAAAAAGAAACTAAAAGTAATTGAATGTGCGTATAAAAACAATGTGATTTTATACATCCATATATATAAATATATTTCAACATTCACTTTAGTTTTTAATAAATATGATTGTTAATAGTCAATCATAAATATCATTGCTAATAGTCAATCTATATGTCACTTCACTTGAGCATGAATATAGAGTTATTTAGGTTTTTATTAATAGTGACATTGTTATATCTACCCAATAGGCTTTGATAGTAGTATAGTGTTGCAATGAATATAATTTATTTAACATTTCATACAAATTGGGGATGTGAAATTGTTGTGTAGTTTTCAATGTTTAATAGTACATAAATTAATTTTGCACACAAAGTGGCCCTAATGCACTTTTAATTTTAAAGTTATAAGACTGAATGAAACAATGAATTTATTTGGATAAAAAATTTGCTTTGTTCAGGTTATCTCTCTACAAATTATTATTAAGAACATGAAAGGGTGAAATTGATGGACATGTTAATGAAACTGACGGGCACTTGTTATTTGGAATTGGACACACATTATGAATGCTTTGAAACAGATAATCATCTTATTTTGAAATACACCTTTCCACTACTATGACAAGTGTATGTGTAAGGTTTTTTAATCTCGTTATTCTTGTTATGGTAGGTGTGTGTAATTTTTTGTAGTCTTCCCATTCTCGTTAATCCTGATATGTGTCAATTAACAAATGACATGGTAAATTTTTAATCAATATTTGTAAAAAAATATTTTAAATAAGGTTTAATCATGTGATATAGATATGCAGGGAAGTTAGTGGTGTGAATTTCATCCATTGATATTGTGGCAACGACAAGAATATACTGGCATCATTAAATTTAAATCATCCGATCAATTTTTTAATTAGTAAAATGATTAAAATGCTCAATTCCAATAGGGGGATTTTCCTTCAATATATAAGAGTATAGATATTAAATCAAGGTATCAAATTTCTCTTTGATCTTTCTAAATGGGAAAACTCTAATAGCCCCAAGGGTTACTCAATTGGTTGAGTTCTCATAATTAAAGCACCTTAGTAATGGAACATCATGTGGTCAATTCGCCTCGATGTTCTTGGGGTTAGGATCTGTTAATGAGTTGGTGGGAAATGATCCCTTCGGGTGGATATGCTTGGATAGTTTCTATGGACGTAACGACCGCTAATCTCCAATGTCCGTGAACCACACATAAAAATAAATAAATAATGGGACAACTCTATTGAATTTTAGGTTGGAAATGGACTAGATGCAAGTATTTGAATCCTCCTAACGAGTTATGCAATAATATGATCTAGCAACTATATCAACTAAAGGATGCATCTCCCTTAAATAAATGAGCCAAATATTGAATAGGATTCCCCCCACCCCCCAGGGGGAATCTATTTATGAGCATTGAATATTTTGAATATTTAGCTAACCAAAACCTATCACGCCATTCCCTCATCTAGAAATTAGTTGAAGGGAGATATTGAATACGACATTCCCATATCTGCATTTGGATTCTTTCTCACAACAAAATCTTTACTCATGACAATTTGCATAAACAAGGATTCCATGGACCTTCACTTTGATACATATGCAAATGAAAAGAGGAATTAGTAAAGAAGTTATTTTTTGAGAGTTAGTTCATTGAAAAATTGTGGAGGACATACATTAAATATGTTATGAACCAGCTCACAAAAAGATAGAAAAAATAGATCAACGACTTCAAAATCAACCTTTGAGGGGGCAACCTCCTTTACATTACACAAATGAGAAATTCTTGGATGATACAAATGATTGAACCTCTTTTCTATATATAAGAGTCTAAGGGGTCACAATATAATCAAAGTTGGCATAGCAATAATAATATAAGGGCACAACAATAACAATAGTGGGCTTCTACGGGGCACACTAATAATAATATGGGGACAATAGGTGCACAATAATAACAATAAGGGCTACAATGACAATAGTAATGAGGGAATCACTAGTATTATAGGGACCTAACATGACCCTCTCCTTCTAAAAATTTTGTCCTCAATGCTTGAGTAGTTTTGGATGCTTTTGTATAAAATTATCATCCTCCCATGTGGAATCTTCAACGGGGAAGTTCTTCCACTCGATGAGACACTCCAAAATTGATCGATTTCATAGTTTTCAAGTTCTTGTTTCTGTGACTGCTTTAGGTTCCAATATGATTTTTCCTTCCTCGTCAAGTTCTGGCAATATTGTTTGAACTGGGAGATTTTCACCTTCTTTAAACATGAAACATGGAAAATTGGGTGCACTCGGGAAGTTGCAGGAAGCTCCAATTTGTATGCCATAGTACCAATATTTTGCAACACCTTGTATGGACAATAATACTTTGGTGATAATTTATTATCCTTCTTAGTTTGCTTGAGGGACATTTGTTTATGTGGTTGTAGTCGTAGGAATACCCAGTCACCTACATCAAAACTTCTTTTGATGTGATGTTGATATGCTTGTTGTTTCATTCTATTCTGCAACAAAGTGAGGTTATCCTTTAAGATTTGGATAACTTGTTGTTGATGCTCGATGTGATCTTCCACTGCTTGAATCTTCGAATTTTCTCTTAAATATGATGTGATGGATGGTGGATGGTATCCATAAAGTTCCATAAATGGGGTCATTTTTGCTGCAGTATGGAAGCAAGTGTTATACCACCATTCAGCTAGAGGCAAGCATTTGATGCATTGTTTCTATTTATTAAAGACAAAGCAACAAAGATATCCTTCCAAACATTTGTTTACTATCTTATTTTTCCCATCAGATTGAGGATGATAAGATGAGCTATGAGTGAACTGAGTATTGAGACAAGAAAATAATTTTGTCCAAAAATTTCCAGTGAAAATGGGATCTTTGTCGCTTACACTAATATTTGGGTTTCCATGTAGATTTTGAATTGTTTCCATCAAGGCAGCAAAAATTGTGTTGTCTTTAAATGGATGAGATAAAGCACAAAAGTGTGCATACTTGGTAACTCTGTCAACTACCACCATGATGACACTCTTTCCTTCAGACTTGGGTAAACCTGTGATAAAATCCATCGAAACCTCCTCCCAACATTGGCTTGGAATGGATAAAGTTTTTAATAGACCTGGGCTCTTAATTGTTTCAACTTTAGTTTGTTGGTAAACCAAAAACTTCGCCACGAACTTTTGAATATCTGATTTAAGGCCATCCCAAAAAAATTCCTTCTTAACCTTGCGGTAAGCTTTTAAAAATATTGAGATCCCTTCTAAGGGAGAAGTGTGCAATTCTATATGAATCTTTTGTTTGAGTTCAGAATTCTTACATAGGTATAAGCGATCTTTGTACCATAACGAATCATTTTTCCAGCTAAATGTATCATATGTATTGGGATCTTGTTGTAACTTTTGAATGAGTTCCCACACTTCTTCGTCATTCTTCCATTCATTCGTTGCTTCGTTTATCCAATCTGGTTGGATAATAGAAATGGCTCAAAGCAGTGCTTCCACATCCTCATCCTTTCTTGAGAGTGCATCTGCCACAACATTTTGCTTCCCTTTTTTGTAGATGATTTCAAATTCATAACCCAACATCTTTGTGACCCATTTTTGTTGCTCTTTTGAAGATAATCTTTGTTCTAAAAAGTATTATAGACTATCATGATCCGTTTTTACCTTGAAGTGTCTTCCCATTAGGTAGGGTCGTTATTTCTTAAGTGCATGTAGTATTGCCAACATTTCCTTCTCATAAATAGCTTTGTGTAAATAATTTCCTTTGATTGGATGACTTTCGAAAGAAATGGGTATTTCTTCTCACATTAAAACAACACCAATTCCATTTCCTGAGGCATCACATTCCATAATAAAGGTTTTTGTGAAGTCCGATGTAGCTAAGACCGGTTCTTGGCACATTTCCGATTTAATAAGTTCAAAGGCCTTTGTTGCTTCTGGAGTCCATGAAAATGCATCTTTCTTCAATAATGTTTCTAGAGGTGTTTTTATTCTCCCATAATTATTAACAAACTTGTGATAATACCCTTTCAACCTCAGAAATCCTCGCAGATGCTTTACGGATGTGGGGATTTTCCTTTCCTTAATGGCTTTAATTTTTCTAGGGTCTATCTTAACACCTTCATGAGATACAATATGACCCAGATATTCTACCTCTTGTACTCCAAAGAAACATTTGGAGCTTTTTGCATATAATTGTTTCTCCTCCAATAGTTTGAGCACCCTGTCAACATGTTGAACATGATCCTTCCAAGGCTTCTTGTGGATTAGTATATCATCAAAAAATACTAACACAAATTTTCTAAGGAAGGGTTTGAAAATGGAATTCATCAAACCTTGAAATGTAGAAGGTGCATTGGTAAGGCCAAAAGACATGACCAAAAATTCATAATGATCCTCATGAGTTATAAATGAGGTTTTCGGAATGTCTCCAAGCTTCATTCTAATTTGGTGATATCCCTAACGAATATCCAACTTGGTGAAGTAAATTGATCCATGTAATTCATCTAATAATTCATCAATGATAGGAATGGGAAATTTATCTTTAATAGTGAGCTTGTTGAGCTCCCTATAATTCCAACACATGCTCCATGATCCATCCTTCTTGTGCACCAATACTACTAGAGTAGAGAAAGAACTTTGACTAGGTTGAATTACACCATCCTCTAGCATTTCTGCAACCATACGTTCAATTTCACTCTTTTGGGCATAGGGATATCTGTAAGGCCTGATGTTTGGAGGAACACTTCCTGGAATCAAATGAATAACATGATCATGATCATGAATAGGTGGGAGGCCTTTGGGATTCTCAAATACCTTGGAATGATTGTCCAAGGCTATTTGGAGAAATAGATGATTTCGATGTGGGAACCTCTAGTGAACATAATTGTGCAATTATGCCTCGTTGTTCTTTCTTTAGAAGCTTTTTCATTCCGTCAGAGTTGATTATCTTTCATGGTTTCCCTGCGATACCCCTTAATTCAACTTCCTATCCTTCCAAACAAAATTTCATGAAAAGTTCCTGAAAATTAAAAGTTATTGTACCCAAGGATTGTAGCCATTGAACTCTAGTACAACATCAGCACCACCCATTGGAATGGAAAGCATTGGGATATTCAATACATATTATGTATATCATGATATTATGGCGTTTTCCAGAGCAATTTATGGTTACTCCACTTGCAACCATCACTTGACACTCATGTGTTGGATATAGGAAGCAATTCAATTCCTTGGCTATATTACAATAAATAAAATTATGGGTACTTCCCAAATCAATCAACATTATTACCTTTTTCTTCTTAATATGTCCTTCTATATTGATAGTTTGAGGAGTGGTAATTCCCGCCAATGCATTACAAGATATGGTCGGATTCATTTCTTATTTATCTAGGATTTTTTCTTGGTGTATATCCTCTTCTTTTGACGTTTCTTTTTCATTTTCTTCCTCCTCTTCACAATCTATGTAAATTGATTTCTTCACAGCACACTTATGACCTTTAGCGTATTTTCTATCAGGATTGTAACAAAGCCCTTTGGCTATTTTTTCTTCCAATTATTGTGGTGTCAACTTTGTAGGTTGTGGAAGGCTAGGGGAAACAACACTTCCATCTTTATAGTTGTGAGTGGTAGGCTTCCTTGTTGCCATAATTGTTCTTTTCATTTTTCTTGCCAACCTGAATGCCTTCTCCAATGAATCAGGTTCCCAAAGGCAAACCTCATGTTGGATTTTATCTTTTAAATTCCCTATGAATACATTAATCCTATGCTCCTCTGGAATATCTTTTACCCTTATATTCAATTTTTGGAATTCCTCAAAATGCTCCATCATTGAACCCTTTTGTTTGAGATTTATCAATTGGCTAAAAAAAGTGTTTCTTTTTATATCCTCGTAATGTGCTATCATTTCTTCCATAAAAATTGCCCAAGTGACAATTTGTTTACGAGAGCAAAGTCATCAATACCATACAAACTGATTTGGTTCCAAATATAAAGTCGCAATGCATACCTTTTGTGTGTTTTTCACATTATGGAGATCGAAATATTGCTCCATCTGTAGTATCCATGTTACGGGATCCTTGCCATTAAAGTTCCTCTTATCGATATTTGTAACATGATGGGTCTTCAATCCAACATTAGAGTCTATGAAATCATGATTAACATTTCTTTTGTTCTCATCATGAGTTTCGTTTACTATCCTTTCACCATTAGTAAACATTTATTGTAGCAACGTTATCAAATTTGTCTTCAAATCTTCCATTTTCCGTTCAATCTTAGCTTCCACGTCTTTCTTTAAACCATCCATCTTAGCTTCCACGTCATTCATCTTAAGTTCCATGCCCTTCTTTAAACCATCCATCTTATCTTCAATGCCTTTCTTTAAACCATCCATCTTAGCTTCTGTTACATTTTTTAGAGTGAATTTTGCTGCACTTGGTTTCATAATTTTGATATATCATAATGAATTTCTTCCTCTTCTTCATGAGTCATGCTAGATCTTTCAGGTTTCTTACTACATGTTTCCATTTTCTTTCTTCGAGGCATCAATTAATGATAATTATGCTTCACTATGCCCTTTGAATTCCTTCAAACTAATTTTTCAAACCAAACTTATGCAAAATTTAAAAAAAAACTACACACCTTTCTTCACTTTGTAGGACCTCGATATTGAATCTGATGTATCTCTGAAATTTAGGTCTCCAAGGTCTGAAGTTGCGAACTGTGGTAGCCCTCTGAATCCTCTTTCCAATGCCACCAGTCTAATCGAAATTGGATTCTCAAAGAAAGATTTATGCCCCATTCTCCCAAGATGACCTGATTATACACCTTTTCAGTAGAGAGAACTTGTATGAGGTGCCACGTGTCACTTTTTCAACCTTCAGACCTAAAAACAATGCACAAAAAACTAAAGTTTGTCCTCTTTCTGATACTACTTACGAAATTTCAATCTAATACTCAAAGAGAAAGTTATGGTGATTTTCCCAAGGTCACTTGTTTGGGTTCAGGATCCTGCAAAAACCCTAAATTCCTTAGATCATATCTCCGAAAATATAGCGAGACAAGATCTGAAATTCGTACACGAGGATCATCGATATTTCGGCTCAAATCTTTTTTTTTTTAGCTTCTGAAATGTTGCAGAAAAAATTTATAGTGAAAATTACATGACGGCCTGTTTAGAGCAGTGAAACCCTATAATCTAAAGCTCTCATACCAAATTTTATGAACCAACTCACAAAAAAATAGAAAAGATAGATCAATGACTTCAAAATCAGCCTCTTCGAGGGGGAAACCTCCTTTAGATTACACAAATGAACAATTCTTGGATGATACAAATGACTGAACCTCCTTTCTATATATAGGAGTCTAAGGGGTCACAATATAATCAAAGCCGACATAACAATACTAATAGAAGGGCACAACAATAACAATAGTGAGCTTCTATGGGGCACACTAATAATAATATGGGGAATCACTAGTATTATAGGGACCTAATAAAATATCTTGTAAAACTCATTCACCCACACAAGATACAATAGAAATGTCATTGACTTAAATACATTACTATCCTAGTTCTATGCATAAGAAACCTCTTTTTAAGAGTTATTTGATGATGTTACCTAAGTTCGCAATGTGGAAATATAACTATCTTGTAATAAATACATATTTAAATAGGTTTCCCACATCCCTAGCAATGATATCCAATGAATTGATCCAAAAATTGTGTTTAATCTAATCGTAGAAAAAAAAAATTGCTATAAAATTTGCTTTTCTCTAAGCCCCTTGTGAATCACACCAAGTTCATTGTCCTTCCTTCTCTTGACAAGGGAAACTCATATTGAGAGAGAAATCATTATAGAAATGGAAGAAAGAATGTAACCACCCCATTAAGTTCCTTAATGGAGCTTCAAAAGAAATTCATGGGGTGGCAGATGCAAGGGTGTCATTTTTAGTCTAGACAAACATAGGAAATTGAGTATGCTTGGGGAATATCCATAGCAAGTTATTGAGTATGCTTGGAGAATATCCATTTTAGGTTATTCCTTGATTACTTTTAGAGATATATAAGGAAAAATTTTACTTGAATATTATTCCCTAACATGATTGATAGAAGGGAGAAACAAATTGGATTCCTCTCATGTGTTTCACAATTACAATAACTTAATGGAACATTAAGTGAACTTGAGTATAGGATTGAATTTTGGGTAATGTATAATAAATTTGAAGATAAAAATCCATATACCCTCATTGTATGTATTGTTCTAACTGCCTAAAATCAGTGCAACCCCATTTTATAAGTTAAATGTTATTTTTTTAAATAAAAATAATAATTATGATTAGTCTCTGGAAGGGAGGGGGAATTCGGGACTCTGTTGTGGTATCAATCTATGCAACTTGATCTAGGATTGGTGCTAGGTTTTTGCCATTGGGCACCATGGCGGGACGCGCATGGGGGAGTGTTTCTCCCTCCTACAGTCAAGTAGCTACGGATAGAAACAAGGGCGCGGGAAAGTAGTGTTTCAAGAAACCTCTGGAGAAGGCAACAGAGGCAAGAAACACGGAAACATTGGGAAGAAGCAAACCTCATGAACAGGAAAGGGAGCAGTAGGGAAGCTAGTAAGGAGAAGGAAAAAGGGGGTAGTAGTCAAAAACCTACTTCCATAAGGACAACTGGGGTCTGCAAACCCAAGTCACACATCATACCTCGGGTCATCTTAAGTGACCCAGTGCAACAAGCGCATAGGGATCATATGACGAAATATGCAGTCATATGCAAATTCATGGGGATATGGCCGATAGAGAGGGCGATGCAGGTTTGGATAAGAAGCCACTGGAAGCCAAAGGGGGGAATACACCTTCATCTAGGATCTAAGGGCTTCTTCACAGTAGTATTCACAAGCTTAGAGGATAAAGACAGAGTGTTCAAAGGAGGGCCATATTTCTATGCTACGGCAAGCCTCTACATGTGGCCATGGATGTTGAACTTTGTCCCAGAACACGAGACATTCACATCGGTACCAGTATGGATCAGACTATACTCCCTTCCTCTAGATTATTGGCTATCGGAATCTCTGAAAACAATAGGCAACAAACTGGGGCATTTTCTAAAGATCTCAAATGCGACTTTGAAAGGTAAATATACCTCCTTCGCCCGAATATGTGTGGAAATGGATTTATTTGGAGCACTTCTTGACACGATAATTTTAGAAGTATATGATGAAGAGTGGGTGCAAGTGGTGGACTATGAGCACATCCCATTTAGGTGCCGCAAATTCCATGAGCATGGGAATCTATATAGAGACTACCCAACAAACAACATGGAGAGAAATGTGAAAACCACGGTGGATAAAAATCCTGAGGGTTTTACCAAGGTTGGGGGCAAAGGGAAAGGCAGAAAGAAGCAGCAAAAGAAGATCAATGAGGAAAAACAACCAAGCCACAATAGCTTCAAGATCCTAGAAGAAGACGAAGGAAACAAAGAAACAAACCAGGAAATGAAGAACGCTATCACTGAGAAGGAAAGGGATGAAAGCATGGAAGATATCATAAAAATCATTAGGGAGATAAATCAGGACCATGAGATGACTCCAAGTGAGGCGGGAATGGAGGACCAGGAACTGCAGGAGATTCTAGATAGGGAAAATCTTGATCTAGAGAAATCTCTGGAACAGGGGACGATCAAAGGAGTGGACTCCCTGCCAAAAGAGGAATATGACAGGGTTCAACAGCTCTTCCTATGGAGATCACAATCGAAGGGAACTGGAGTCAAAAGAAATCATGAAAGCCAGGAATATAGGGGGTCAAAATCATGGAGGAGACACAGGCACAATCTCCAAAGAACCCAAGTAGGAAAAGAGGAAGAAAAAGATAGAAGGAGTTGCTGAATGAATATGGGAAACTATTGATTAACTCAGGTAAGATGAAAGAGCTTACTAGTTACTCCTTTACTAATCTTTCTTAATGAAGCTCACAACTTGGAATATCAGAGGCATAGGAAATAGAAGGAAACAAAGAAATCTCAGTAATAGAATAAAAGAAGAAAAACCAGATATGGTTTTTATTCAGGGAACAAAATGTTTGATGGATAAGATTAGAGAAATACATAATAAATGGCTAATAAAGTATGAGTATCTAGAGGTTAAAGAAAAAAACTCTGCGGAGGGGATTCTCACACTGTGGGACCCACAAAAATTTGGAATCCTGGATGCTGAGGAATATAGGAACTATCTTTCTTTGGTATGTCAACCTTTAGGGGATAAGGAGATATACATGATCACAAATGTATATGGCCCTCAAAAGCAAGAAGACAAATTCAAGTTTCTTACCTCCCTTGAGGAACTAAGAGCAAGATATCCTAATATGCCCTGGATCGTTGCAGAAGATTTCAATATGATAAGATCTCTTACAGAGAAAAAAGGGGGCATCAGGCAGCTAGGCAGAGACTCCATGGCTTTCCAGAACTTCATAATGAACATGGTATTAGTGGACACAGAAACAATAAATGGGACCTTTACCTGGAACAACAAGAGGGGAGGGGCTTCACAAGTCGCCTCTAAATTAGACAAATTTATTATCTCAGAGGAACTCTTTCTCTCGGGCCCTACCATGACAGCGTCTATTTTTCCCTTTGGAGGTTCGGATCATTGGCCTATATAGCTGGAAGCCACTTTTATGGGTACACCAAGAAACAGACCTTTCAAGTTTGAGAATTCCTGGCTCTCTCACCCTGAATTCAACAGTAATATTGGAAAATGGTGGAAAGAGGATCTAAACATTCAAGGCACTAGAATGTTCATGCTCCAACAGAAACCTAAACATATCAAATCCAATCTTAAAGGTTTGAACAAAAATGAATTTGGAAAATATCTTCAAAGCCAAAAGAATAGCTGAGCATAAACTCGAGGAAAATCAATCAGATCAACTTTACAGAGGGCTTTACCGAGGAGCGGAAAAAGCTAGCTGATTCTTTGCAGGAAGAATGGGAATATCGGTGCTTGCAAGAGGAGATTTTCTGGAGATAGAAGTCAAGGATACAGTGGCTTAGAGAGGGAGAAAGAAATGCGAGGTTCTTTCACAAATCCACCATGGATCACAGGGCACACAATAGAATTACAAAGCTCAAAGACTCCCAAGGGAGAGAAATTTTCTCAAACAAAGACATGGAATCTCTCCTTGTACAATATTTCCTCGGTATTGCAAAGGAGCCTCTGGAGGACAGATCCAGGTTCATCAACCATTTCACTCAGTACATCCCTCAGCTGATCACCAGAAAAGATAACCACAATCTTAACAGGCCAGTGTCGGAATAGGAGGTCAGTGAGGTGATCAATGAAATGAAAAATGGAAAAGCTCTAGGGTCGGATGCGTTTAATGTAGACTTCTTCAAAGCATGTTGGAAAACAATCAAACAGGATATCCTTGAGGTGGTGGAAGACTCAAGAAGATCCAAAACGTTTCTGAAGGCGGTTAATGCTTCCTTCATAGATTTGATCCCAAAAAAGGAAAATGAAATGACTCCAGATGGCTTCAGACCCATAGCCTTATGTAATGTGGTGTATAAAATTATTTCCAAGATGATTGCCAATAAACTCAAGCCCCTTTTTCCAGCTCTCATCTCATAGGAGCAAATAGGCTATGTGGAAGGAAGACAAATCCTCAATAATATCATCCAAGCTCATGAGGTGGTACACTCTCTCAAAAGAAACAAACAAGCTGGTATAATCATTCAATTAGACCTAGCGAAAGCTTATGACAAGCTAAGCTGGCCTTATATAAGGGCAGTTCTAAAAGCGTATGGCTTCGACCAAAATTGGATAAGATGGATTATGGCACTAGTTACCATGACTAGTTTATCCATCCTACTCAATGGCACTCCTTCAAGACTCTTCACACCCTCTAGAGGTCTCAGACAAGGGGATCTGCTCTCACCCTTCCTCTTTGTTCTCATGATGGAAGGGCTTGGTAGAGCAATTAAAATGGCTAATGCTGAAGGAAGAATCCAAGGCATCAAAATCACCTTGGATGGAGCAGCAAACACACATCAGCAATTTGTGGATGACACAATGCTACAGGGCTTACCTACGGTCAGGGAAGCCAGAACGATTAAACAAATTTTGAATGACTTTGCTATGGTTTCTGGCACAAAGGTAAGCCTCACCAAATCAAAAAAAAATTCTTTAACACTGACATTGTTATTCAAAGAAATATCACCAAAATTCTTGGGTTTCAAAGGGAACAACTACCTTCCAAGTATTTGGGCATACCTCTCACAAATAAACCTCTCAGCAAGGAAGTGTGGGAGCCAATTATAAATAAATTGCACGAAAAGATCCAAAAATGGACATGCAGGTCTTTAAACTTGGGGAGGCGCCTTGTGCTCACACAAGTTGTCCTGCAGGTCATTCCTATATTCATGTTCTCAGCTCTTCCTACTCCTAAAGGAGTTAAGCAAGAGATCAGGAGCATACAAAGGGACTTTCTATGGGGCAAAGGAGAAGAGAAAAAGAAACGGGCTTTAGTAGCCTGGGACAAGATCTACAAACCCAAGAACCATGGTGGCTTGGGGCTTCATGATCCTGAAACCATTGGCAAGGTTTCGGGAGCTAAACTCTGGTGGAGATGGATCAAGGAATCGGAAACTCCCTAGGCTAAGCTTTGGAAACAAAAATATGCCAAGAATTGGTAGGAGAAATATCACATTAGAATGTCATGACACATTAAGGGCTCCCACATTTGGAACCTTGCCTGGGAAAATAAAAGTATTGTTCAGCAACATAGTTTCTGGGAAATTCGAGCTGGGAACCTAGCACGATTTTGGGAGGACAATTAGCAGTAGGAACCTAACTTGTATAAGGATGAATTAGCAGCTCTCAAGAATGACACAGACAACAAAGGTCTACTTATGGTAAAAGACTTTTGCAACCAGGAAAGGAACAATGGAAAATGGAGAACTTGGAAGGATTTAGGCCACAGTGATGAGAGTCCTTTGAGGGCCCAGGCAGACTCTCTTACCCAGGATCTAGAGCATAGGAGGATTCTAGTTTCCTCTTTGCCTGACCAACTAAGATGGGGAAAGAACACTGAAGGAAAATTTAACCTCAAAGAAGCTAAACAGGTAGTAATAGGATTTAACCATCTAAGTCATGATCAAGTTTGGAAGAATCTTTGGCAGAACCCCCACTGGATGAAAATAAAGTTATTTATTTGGATAGTTCATCAAAGGAAAATCTTAACTTCGGAGAATCTCATGAAAAAAGGCTTCACTAGACCATCCAAATGTTACCTTTGTGGTTCACAAGAGGATACGATGGATCACCTTCTCAACCTCTGCCCTTTCACCTCCATCGTATGGGAATGGGTGGCCTCAATCTTTAGGCACACTGATAGGGACAGACTTAGCATCTCCAACACTTTGAAGAATTGGAGGAAAAACTTCTCAGGGAATGAAATTATTAATAAAGCCTGGACCTTGGTTCCATACTTTGTCATCTGGAATGTCTGGAAAGAGTGCAATAGTCAGATCTTCAAGAACAAAGCAAGCAAGCCCCAGCACAAAATTGACCAAATTTTAAGGCAGCTCAAAGACACAGTCAATAGCTTGTTGAGTACACTTCCTAAGGACCCTCCTATGCCCCAAGATGTGAGTATTCTACTACATTTGGGTCTCCAGTCCATAAGCCCATAGGGCATTATCAAGAGAGTGAGCCAAATAAATTCAAATATAAACATTTGGAAGCCTCCTCCATATGGTTTCTTAAAGGTCAATATAGATGGAGCATCTAAGGGCAACCTAGGGTTCGCTGGTTTTGGAGGTGTTATAAGAGATGAATAGGGGCAAATAAAGAAGATCTTTCATGGCCACTTGGGGAAGGCCACTAATAACATGGCGGAACTCATGGCCCTATAGGAATGCTTGGAAATATTGGTGGATTCAAATTCACATAATGTCATCATTGAAGCAGATTCGAAATTGATTATTAGAGCAGCCAAGAAAATATGTGATGGTACATCACCGGATAAAGTGTTGAAACACTGGAGACTCTCGCAAGTCTTTCACTATATCTACTCCCAGCTGCAAACCCTAAAAACTATAAGATTTGTCCATGTGAAAATAAAATCTAACATGGTAGCAGATAGTTTGGCGAATGAAGGAGTGATTAATAAGGAAAGGGACACCTGACATGCCTGGGAGTTGTTACCCCCAGGGAAACTGTTAGAGGACTGCCTTTGTCAGGATGCCAAAGATATGGAGCAATGGGAAAGGTTGAGATCAGTGGAGGAAGACCAAGGGTGTCGTGGCGTGAGGACCGATTCTGGAAGTGTTGAAAGTTTGTCTGTTCATTGATCACTGTATGGATCAATGGCAACACATTGATTCAGCGAAAAGTAGAGAAACTATGGGTTAAGAGTAAATCCATCGAAAAGCAAAAGATCAACGGCGTAGGGAGGAAGGAACAGGAAGCGTCCGATGGGTTGGATCGACGGTCATCGCTTGGCGGAAGAGCGCGCAAGTTAATTTGCGAGGAAGTGGTTTCTTGTACCACAAGTGGTATTTCGGAAGGGGTCTAAGTGGTAACCGGTATTGAGAGGAAGGCCTCTGATTCCAATCTTCAAGTGACATGTAGCAGTGAGGAGAAAAGAGGATATTGCTTTTCGAGCAGGTATTCCTCGAGCCACTTGTCCACCCGAAATCTACGTGGATCGTTGGATCCACGAAGTGTAGATCAATGGTGGAGGGTCAGTTGTGCAAGTGGAGGGTTGGATGCAAATATATGATTCAACGTTAGTCGTTTATCATTGAATTAGCTGGATGGAGGATGTCAGGCCAATCGGTGATCGGGGTTCGATAAGCGCAGTGGGAGGGCGTTGTACCAGGATTGCAGATCTATTGTTTTTTATGGTAGTGAATGTAATAATTTTGAAATCCAGCCTCATGGGTTGGGGGTCAGGTTTTTGTGTATTACCTATGTTAGCCATATTTCCCGATAGTGGGGATGGTTCCGAGTTTTAAAGGTTTAAAGCCAACTCCGCTTCAGATAGGTCATGTGGACCTTTTTTTTGGTAAACGCAAGGAAGTTTGGTTTACCTTGTAAAATATGTAATGCACTTGTTTGAGTTAATAGAAAGCTCCATTCTTACTTGACCAAAAAAATAAATAAATAAATAATTATAACCTAAATAAAAATGATAAAGAATAATAATTTAAATATATCTTCAAAAAAGTACAATTCTATAATAATTTAAATAAGTCATTCGGCAATAAAAAGGAAAAAAAGAAAGATAAAAGGTAAAGAATTTTTAATTTTACAGGCTTACACTAATAATATGAAATATTTAACAATGTAACAACTTTTACTTTAATTTTTAATATATTAAATATAAAAATAATATTTTTAAAAATACTTACGAAATTATATATAATAGTATATATTAAAAAATATTATTATACTTGTTAATATAGTTATCACCATGTATCAATGAGGGTGTCATTGTAGTTCTAATCAGGACAAGGATTGATATGACAAGGCCGTCGTTGCCTCGCCCCCATCACATGCCACACCACCATGATATGTTAATTATCCCTCACCTCCCAAGGAGGGTGGCAGGTGCTTTATAGCACATCTTTGTGTTTGGCTCCATTTTGTGGTTTGAAGGCACCATCATGCTCCTCCTTCTCGGAAACGAACTTGTCCTCCTTATGTTTTTTAATTGCCTCCTCCAATTTCTCCCTCTATCTTCCATGAACTTTGATTATTATGTGTTTTCTCAAGTGTAAGAGTCCCTTTTGCCCCCCCTGACTTTTCCTCTACCTTAAGTGACTTTTTCTGAAGGAGAGGGAATTGTCTCGAACCTTCAATAATACAACCCTCATGGCATGATCTATTGGAAAAATGTTTTCATCAATGGCTCCTACAACTCCCAATTCATCTCTATCCGGGCCTCATCTATGTCTTACTTTCTCCAATAATAATGATGCACTAGTACACATTGTCATAGAGGAGGAGGGGGACGAGGAGAGATGGGTGGCTCTGGAGCTTAGTTTTAGATAGTCTTTAGATCGTAGCTTTCAAGAACATACCCCTCTTGATATTCAAGAGGAAATTCAATTAGTTAAAAAGGAGATTCAACAAGAAAATTGGGACATTTTGGACTCAGATTTCATGGTAAGTATTTTGATCCAAGTGGATATCGGTGGCCACCTGCTAATTCCACTTGGATCCCCTCTAGTGCTTCTTTCAGTTCTTTCAGTTTCCTTAATTATAGCGCAGTTTACTATTTTTAGCAGTTTTCGGGTCCTAAACTTCCGGAGCCATTTTGAGGCCCTAAACGACATTTTTTGGGAAATCTACCGCCAGCGATTTTTCTGACTAAAAATCATTTTTTTTGTTGTAGTCCTCAGAGAGATCTTTCCAACGGGCTATCATGCGCGTCAAACGGAGATAACACGACCAATTCACGACCCCGGGAAGTTGATGTACGAACTTACCCAAAAGCGGGCCCCACAATTTGGTGTTTCATCTTCTAGGGTTAGTTTTTTGAATGTGAAGGGTTTTTCCATTGTTTCTCAACAATAAATAGGCCTTCGAGCCTCATTTTAACACAGTTCAGAGGCATGTAGCCACACATCTCTTCTCAGAGATAAGCTACCATCGCCCTA